>JAOTRH010218217.1:0-10620 GCA_034768845.1 Heliamphora exappendiculata
TGGCCAATTCAATTGTAATTGAATCTGCTATTGAAATCTGGATTTCAATGGCCAATGAAATTCACAGATTCCAACACCAGGTTCTGCCAGTACGAGTTCTTGGAGGATTATAACCCACACTATATCGGGGAACCGCATAAGAGAATACAGTAGAAGGTCTGACGGGAGTTTTAATTTGGAATCAAAATCGTAGTTGAAGATTCAACCGAAAAAAGTATTCTTCAAAATTAACTGTAGTTGTACGGGTTTTATTTTGATCGCTTGACCTTAAAAGTTTTATCTGGAGCCTGTTTTGGTATTTATTCGTCCAGTTAATTTTTTTACCAAAAATCGTTTACAAAAACAATGAATTTGATAGTTTGGCCTTCAACAACGATGAGGTGGCCAACGAGTTTACAAAAATCAAGTGTTGAGGAGTGTTGATTCTACAATTGTTTTGGGAGAGATAATGATGTGTCATTGTCCTTGTTTAACAGCTAACATAAACACAGAAAATGAAACTTTTACGATGTTGTTGTGGGTGTCTGGTTATCATCTTCCTTTGCTTTTGGGTATCTCTCACTGTGTGTGTTATTTTGTTTCTACTGTCTTAAATAAATAAGGCAAAAGAATAGAATTTAGTATATATGCTACAGATGAAGGCAAAATGCGTAGAATAAACTATTTGGTGGCCTTCAACTAGGTTAGACAGTGTGTTACAAACGTGTGGAGAAGAGGAAAGGGAGTTTACAGAATCAATACTTGAAAGTAAATGTGTCTTTTAATCAACTTTGTTAACGGAGTTAGATGTTAGGGGGTCTCGGTGTAATTTTTTCAAACGTGTGGGGTTGATTGTATTTGATCCAAACCTCAAGAGAGGTTGATGTAATTTACCTATAATTTTAATAGAGTTCGTTTGCCAAACGGTTTTAAGTTGATTTTTTCGTTTTAAGTGAACTTTTTGGCTTTAAACTATTTTAAGTTAAAAAATCAAAAAATTCATTTAATTGGGATGTGTATGGTTTTTAAGACAAATGCTTAAAAGTAACTTTAAGCCAAAAATAAAAAAGTTTGGTTTAAAGTCATTAGAATTTTTAAAAATTTATTTTTAGATAAATTTATATTCAATATGTATTTGGTTTGATAGATTTTGACAAATAGATTTTAAAAATATAATTTTTTTAAAAATAAATGTATATAATAAAAGTTATGATATTTTTTAAAAATATAAAAGAAATTATGTAAAAAGAAAAAGGGGCTAAAAGACTTTGAGTTAAAAAATGAGATTTTTTTGGCATTTTGAACTTTTAAGCAATAAAATTTAAAAATAAAACCTTATGAAAATAGAATTTACCCCAAATAAGTTCAAAACATACTATTTATCTCTAAATTTAAAACCAAGTGATTATTACTAGCTTTAAGGAATGGGGGTACTCTCAGTGGATCAGTTAGTTTGTGTGAATTGAAACTCTGGCTTGGTTGGTTAATGCCTTGATGGTTTTACTGTACAGTTGTGCTCACAATGAAAGCAGAGAATCATAAAGATTTTTGAACAGAGAATCATAAAGATTTTTGAACTTTTAGGACGAAGTCCCTGCTTGGTTTCCACAAAAAAAATTTTTTTTGGCAAAATAAATAGCTTTTAAGCCTTACTATTTAGTTTCACAAAAAAGGTAACTAATTTTTTTTATTTTTTAATATAATAAAAAACATCAATACACATCTCAAACACCATAATTTTTTTAAACTAAAATTATTATAATATTTTCAATTAAAAAAATTAATCCTCCTTACAAAAACAAAAAAAGTTTCGTCAATCTCTCAAACACTACCAGTTAAAAACATAAAGTAAGGAAATATTAGACATTCTAATAAAAAGCGAAAAAACTAAAAATCTACTATAAAAAATTATTTCAAACACCCTAACTTTTTTTTATTTATCTATTTTTAAAAAAAAATTAAACATCTTAAAAATCAAGCTTTTTAGATATCTTAAACAAGATCTAAAGCCTGAGGTTCTTGTAGCCGTTTTCATACCTTTTTTGTTTTTTGTTTGTTTTTTTTAGTGAATGTTTTTTAACATTAGTTCAAAAAAGTATATTTTAAATTCTTTCCATTATGAAGAAAATTACAAAATTTTCACAAAAAACTTTAAAAATTTAGATAAAATGCTAAAAGTCTCTTTTAGTGAATTTTTTTTATCTTTAATTATCTTTTTTGAACATTTGCCCACGAGCATACTTTCATTTCTCTTGTCAAAAGTAATAAAAAATAAAAGTCAAGAAAAGATGAAAAAGCTCTGATGGAAAATTGTTAGGTACTCTTGGAGTACCATATGAAATTACTTGTGGTGGTCTTTACTATTAGTGAAATTAGTAGTTTATATAAATTATAATTTGTAACAGAAGTTGTGAATGTTTGATAAAGATTGTAATTTGTAACTGAAATAGAAAAAAAGTAGTTATAATGTAGCAAAAGTTGTGAGTGTTTAAAAATAATTATAACTTATAGTTAAAATCAGTAGCAAGAAGTTAAAAGCTACAATGAGTAGTTTGACCAAACACCCCCTGTATTTTCAACAAATAAAAATAATCTATTACACTAAACTCTTAGAGTAAGTCTAGTTGGTGCACCAACTTCACAATTATTAGTGTGTTTAGTGGGTTCATCATTTTTTATTATTATTTTATCTAACATATGAATATGTATCATGCAGTAATTTAATTAAAGTATTGCTCCAAAAGCATTGAATAAATGATCTACCTTTATTTTCTACCTACTCAACAAAAGTGAGTCAATATAATTCTATTCAAAATATTTTTCGCAACATAATTAAAGAGAGCACCACGAAAAGTTGTTTATATGGTGCTCCCATAGTATCGAATAATTACTCAAACCAAACTAAGAGTAAAACTATTGACAAACTCAAGGGAGGCAGATGGAGGCCATCACCACATTTAAATTTGTGTAAATTGGGAATAAGTCCCATTTTAAAAAAATACTTGAGGATTTGTTTTTATCAAAAGTATTCTATTTCATAAAGTTTTTTTAAAAAAATTGTGATAAAAAATGAACTATTATACACTGTATCAATTCTAATTAAGGTTACACGGTAAAAGAAAATTTTTTGACTTTCAGGAAATCTATTTGAAAATACTCGATCATGGTTCTTGTTTGAAATTACTGTTTCCGTTTTTTACATAAACTTATCTCTTGCAATTGTATTGTGCACAATTTCGTTTGGGTTAATCTACATGCTCCTGGATTTTTCAATTGTTTTCAAGTGTGTGTTGCATATTTGCTCGGCGTCAACCACATTTCAACTGAAATTCTTTGAACAGATTTGCAAGATTACATAAGTTTATTTTCTAAGTATGTTCTAACGCTATGTTTAAGTTTATTTTGTATTTTAATTTATTATTTTGCACTTTAATACATTTTCAGGTTTAGTTTTTTTTTTCTTTTCATCCACGATTCTAATTGCGAGTTGTTAATTTCAGCAATGAAAATTATTTTTTAACAAACATGTGATTACTAGTTTCACCGGATTAAAAAATGATACAGTAAATTACAAAAAATGATACATTAACTACAAGTGACAATAATAATACAATGATACGATAAATTACAAAAAATGATACCGTAACTACAGGTTGATGATAATGATATAATGATACAACATATTCACTAAGCAAGCATCATTTTCTTAACATAACACTACGAAATGATACAATGAAAAATCAAAAAATGATACACATTACTGTAACATTTTTTAAATTGACTTGTGTCATGAAAAGTGTAGATAACCAAACAAATGAGATGTATTTGTAGGGTAATTACTTGTATCACTCAAAAATAGACATGGCTATGAGATATACTTGCATCATTGAGATTTATATGTATCACTCATCTAATTACTTGTATCACTCAATAATTGTTCACCTTTGTGAATGATCGGAATCCTAGGCTGCTAGATGCTGTTGGTGAGGTTTTTCCATTTGATGGCCACAGTTATTGTCTGCAACACTTGATTAGGAATTTGAAGAACCATTTGCGTGGTCGTTGGAATGCATATCATGAAAAGATGGTGAATTATTTCGAGAAATGTGCATATGCTCCTACACGTGAGACATTCCATCAATCCTTAGACGAGTTATTGCGTGAGAGTGGTAACAGAGTCAAAAGTTTTATTGATGACTTATCATTTCAGCACTGGAGCAATGCGTATTTTCATGGAAGACGCTACGGTAAGATGAGTTCTAACGTAGCTGAGTCATTTAATAACTGGATTTGGAAAGCGTGTCACTTGCCAATCACCAATATGGTTGACGCCATTTGAGTAAAAGCTAATGAATCAGTTGTCTTCAAGATGAGAGTTGACTGGAGGATGGACATGGGTTGTATACCCTAATATCGATGCAAATCTTTATAAAATATTTAACGAGTGCAGGACATGGAATGTGAGCTTATCGGCTGACGATGTTTACGAGGTTCATTCATTTCCATCAGTGTTGGTTGATCTGGTGAGGTGCACATGTTCATGTTGCCTATGGCAGTTGAAGGGGTTCTCGTGCGCACATGTTGTTTGTTCCATAAAGAAGAGCGGTAACGATCTTAACCAGTATGTTAATCGTTACTACACTGTTCAATTTTTTTGTGCTTCATACGCATCGTCGATATATCTTGTATCTACAATTTGGAAGAGATATCATGCCAATGTTGGAAGCAACACTCTTCCACCATTGTCTAAAAAACAATTTGGAAGACCTAAGAAAAGGAGAATTCCATCAATCAGTGAGACTGTTCGACAAACTAGGTGTGGAAGGTGTGGTAAGATTGGGAACCACAACAGAAAATCGTGTAAGGACGCATTGATCTAATAATTACTTTCGTTGCACGTTGTTCATTTTTGATTGGATGTTCTTTTTTTGTTGGTTGTTATTTTTTTAATTTAATAATAAAGTGTGTAAGATATTGATGAATGGTAGTTGCTCCTGTTTTCTTATATATTGTTCATAAAAATGCAACAAATACTACATGGTTACTGTTTCATTAAAAATTTACAAAAAATTACAACTTTCAATAAAACGACACATACGACACAAATTATAATTGGAACAGATGAACAATTTACATTTTGCAAAAAATGATATAAATGAAAGAATGTGTCCTACAACAGCTCCAAACAAGTCACAAACTAGAAATGAAAACCATTTAAAACAGCATAATCTGTTTCGAATTTGCGAAAATGATACACCTGACACAACCTGTTTCAACTTGAAATGAAATTATTAATTGACCGATTCAATGACGCAATAATGCTAAAATGATACACAAGAATGATTCACAATCGTGTCTCATATGTAAACAAATTATTGTGTAAACCTGTTTTGAAACATGTTTCACTATCTATTTTAATTCAAGCATTTCTTAGAGTGAACTAGGTTTTTGTTGTTTTTCACTTTTTTTGTCACATTTCTACATGGTTAACAAAAAAAGACCAATCACACAACTAATTTCCAAGCATCTTCACAATTTCCAAAAAATACTACACATGAAAGAATATGTCCAACAACAGCTCGAAACAAGTCACAAATTGTAAATGAAAACCATGTAAAACAGCACTATCTTTTTTGTATTGCCGAAAATAATACATATGACCACAACCTATTTTGAACTTGGAATGAAATCATTAATTGATTGATTCATTGACGCTATAATGCAGAAATGACACAACCTGTTTTACAACCTGTTTTAATTCAAGCATTTCTTAGAATGTAACTGGTTTTTAATTTTTTTGATGCAAACTAATGAAACATAATCAGTGAACAACATATTTGTCGCAACATAATTAGTGAATGTAAACAAATAAATAAACCAATTATACATAATGTTGCATCAATACAATCTGCCATCATCACATGATCTAAATGAAAAATAAAAAATTTCAAAATATATCAATTATCAGCATAACTGGTTCTAAACATGTTCATAAACTCTTTCATAATATATCAAATATACCTAATGTATCAACCCTTAGGAAAACTATGTCTAAACTATTGTAATATGTTATAAAGTACAAATCAATCATGACTCTCTCTTAGCAACCTTATTCCATGAATGGATTGGATCGCTAATGAACTCGTGGATAATCTCTGCTCGTAGCCGTTGGCACATATCTATTGGTAGAACTCATTTTACTGGCTCATTCAACACATGCTGTCAAATGATGTAGCAGACAACAATACCACAATTCAACCTACAAAATGTCAATATATACAAAGTACAAATTAGCTAAGAATCTAATGTAACAGCACCCCAACAATATTAGTAAATGATGACTACAATGAAACAAATTTAGCACTTGACGAATTATAGTGATACGTATGATCCACTTTGTTATTGTGGGCAGGTATTGACTGGTACAAGCTTTTGGCTGTGATCTTGCGTGAAGAGTTCAAAATTGACAGTGCTTATGTATTCGGCTACATAAGACTTCTGCATTTTGTATGATATACAATTATCAACACACTCCATATTAACAAATATATTCATACAAATCATTAAAATATTGTAGCTGTTTCAATTACCAATTCACTCACAATATCCATATGTGGATCATGGCCTCTCAGTTTCATTGGGTTGAAATGGTACCAATGACCCTTCTCATTGTTACAAACTAGCAAGGTCCAATGATTCGCATGATGCAACGGGAATAGTAAGAAACGCTTTATGAAGGCACGTGTCATGTGGAATTGCAAGGTCTGTGACCTTTCTTCAGGTTTTTTGGGGTTTAATAATTGCTAGCATTGATATAATAGTTTGTTTTTCAATATCAAATGAAAATGCTTTGATTCAAATACAATAATGAAGCAGATGATATTTTAGTTAGTTCTTACGTATATTAGGCTTGAGAAAATATAACAATTATCACCAATTTCACAACGTAATTTAACTTCATATGTATCTTGTGGCACTTGTCTACGCTTGCTTGTAAGTACCTCAGCATATCTATCAATGACCTATGTAATTAGTTAGTAAGATTCACTTATATTATACTGTCCAAATTTGACAACATATATTAAGTAAATAAGTTAATATTTTTTATAATAGAAATACTCACACTGCTTGAAATATCCGATTCCATCAACAAGCATCTGATGTCGTCTGTAAACACACAAGTTCTATGGTCATCCCCCTCCCACACACAAACACTGCAAATGTTTGTTCTTCCATTTTCCATATACGCAATATTTTTTTGTTGATCCTCCTTTTCCAACAAAAGATACACAGTTTGATTATGTACAAATGTTAGAGGCTTCAACTTTTTACCAATTGGTTCACCACATTTGGCCTCAACTTCAACATCTACCAAAACTTGATTGCTTGTTCCTTCTATCTTCATTCGTCTCTTGGTCTTCCGTTTCTGTCCCTCATATGTGCATTCGGGTAATATTTTCAACTTTATGTTCTTTTCCTTAATATTTCTAACCATTGAACTTGGTTCAGTGACCGCCAAGTTTTGGGATTTCTCTGCTCTAGCTGCTTGCGACGTCTCATGAACCGCCATATCTTCTAACACCTCTATTAAGTTATCTATCTTCTCTTTAAGGGATGATATTATCGCGTCACGCTCCTTCACCACTTCATTCAACTACAACACTTGTTTCTGCAACTCCATTGTTAAGGTGTCCTTTTGTTTGTTATCCACACTCGTTTCATTATTTACTGTTGAAAATTCCTTCTCAGCATCACTTACTCTTAGAGTGATGTTCTCCCTAAGTTTTGCTTCATTGTAAATATCTTGCACTCTATCATCCTCAAACTCAGTGGCAACTCAATCCCAGCCATTGTGCTATGACCTTCCTGAGCTTCAAACTGTAGTTCTACATTAATGTGTTCTGCTTCTTCAATTTTATAGTCTCTATCTTCCTCTCCAATGTTCACTGTGCCCTAAACTCGAAATTTTCTCATTCTTCTATTAATTTTTTTCAGCTCGAACTCTGTCAGCATTAGCTCTTTGAAAGATATCAAGAAAAATACATTGAACAAGTTAGTTTAACAACAATGATGAAAACATATGGAAAAAGATTAGTAAAGTTTAAGATAAGTATGTTATCAGCAACGAGTCTCACGGGTGAACAAGTATAATAACAGCATTGATAATATTCCCCATATGCCATGAAACAAAACCCATCCCATACGACTTTAACTTATAATGATTCAATGATACCATTAAATTAATGATGCGTAGATGGCCACAATTTTGAATGATGCTATGACACCCCGAATCTCGGGAGCATCTAGAGCGACAATTAACTAATATGGCTGTAAAAATTAAATAATGATAATACACATACAAGCCAAAAAGAAAAATACGTAGAGTTATAGAGTACAGGCCCAAATAAAAATCTTTCCGAAGTATATCGAACAATATAAGAAACAAGTAGGTAACCGTAAACTGGTACTACGTGGCCGAGGAAGGCTGTGATGAAAGCGTGAAACTCTTAATCAAGGCTCTATGTCCGCGTTAATGTACTCGTCAATAAGCTCTTCTAGATCTTCGAAACCTGGCATGGAATGCCAGAGAAACTCACACCAACATACAAATATTTCTCATGTAACAGGTCAAAACATGACAGATAAAATAGCAGATTAATCATAACAGTGATTATGATGAGAAATAATGCAACCAATTTAATTTTTTAATCCAATTTAAACTTAAGTTATTCTAGGGTCTCCCAACCGAGGTGAACCATCCTCAAACCCTATGATCCCAACCACGCTGACCAAGTCTACCGACCGACAAAGAGTGTTTCTTAAGCCGTGGAATGACTACGTAGCGCACATAGTGTCCAATCGAGTTATCATTGACGGCAAGGGCGTAGAGAAGTCAACACTCAAGCTCTCGACTCTCATCAAGTCAAGATCAAACGTGGGATCGCGAAATCTAACTCCTATTATTATGCCACCATAACCGCCTTCACAAAAAATATACATTATAAATAATAGCGTGCATTTAGCACTTGGGACAAAACTATCCCAAAACAAATCGGGGCATATAGCAAATATCACAATATTTCAATTCCATCAATCATGGTACCAACCATAAGGTTCAATTTTTATTCTCTTTCTTAAAATCTTTAAGTGAATCCCGTAAAATCTATCCCAATGATGATGTGGCATAATACAATATGCTACAGTTGTGATTTCTCAACTTACATGGGAATTCATGGTTTGATATGATTATTTAGCATGTAAAAAGTGCACCAATTAATCTTAAGTCACCTCAGAATACTTAAGCTAAAATACAATATACATAGATCAGTGATTTAATTAAATTTGTATATAAATAATTCAACCACTAAAATCGTGTAAATATATCAAGACAATATTACACATTCTAATTATTTAATCATACATAACACAACATAGGAAACCCAAATAATAGCATTAACACAAAATCACATTTAACCACAATCAGAATTTTCAGGTTTTAGCTACTGATTTTTATGGTATTTAAGATACTTAGTCTTGGAAACAAAAGCTAAAATTTGGTAGACACCCTATTTGGAATGTTCTGAACACATTTTATGTTTTACACTTTTCCAAAATTTGCCTCTAAGGTCTCAATTTTTACAAAACAAATTTATGTGACAGTGGAGGAAAAAATTTTAAGAACAGTGGCGCAAAAACTCAGTGGTTTCAAAAATAGAAATGAGGACTTAAACTTAAAAATTCATTTTAAGATTTGTACAGTTGTAGATCTATTAGTTTAGAAGCTCTGGGACTTGACCTTGTATTTTTTTATTTTTTTTTGAATTTATTATAAATATTCTATCAAACAGTGTCTAGATTCAACATACTTTGGGAGAATCATTTTCATTTTCTCTATACACATGCAAACCGGTTGATTCTAGTGGGTTTGGCAAAATAAAACATCTATCCAACCACATAAAGATCATACCAAGAGTTTACTTCTACAGTAAATGGCATGAATTCAAAGTGGTTCGTCGAAACAGCTATTTTAACCCAATTTATTTATCTATTTTTAGAAAAATAAGGGAAACAATTTGGACCTCAAGAAAATTTGTGCATGTAAATAATATATTCATGAAATTACAGGCAAAATTTCAGAAATTTTTGATAAGTCTAAATCACTAAAAAATGGCAAAAATAAGATTTTTGACAAAATCTTTTCTGGACAGATTTGAAAAGTAAAAAGATGAGTTTTTTTTTACTCTTGGCCCATATCCCTTGTATGCATGGCTATATCTCTTGTGTATATGATTTATACATGAGCTACATACCATGTACATGGATGAAAATCAAAAAAAGGTGGTGGATGGTGAGGAGGGACAGAAAGAACCAAAAACAAACCTCAAGACCATATCTCATGAGTTTGAGCATGAATCTTAGGTTTTGGTGAGATTAGAAGATGAAAGGAGACTTGTAAATGAAAAATAAATATATAAAAATGTTGTTTATATCTTGATATAGCTTGGTGAATGATGAATTTGAGAGCACCTTGAAGAAGAATTCAAGAATCTTGAAAAACACTTGAAGAACACTAATTTTTTCTCTCTAAAATTTACTATGAACACTTAGAGAAAATAAATACAAACACAAAGAGGTAGAGAG
>JAOTRH010218238.1:0-10620 GCA_034768845.1 Heliamphora exappendiculata
CTTTTCTCGCCCGTCCCGCCACAATTACATAAAATAAATATTTTTTAATACGAATATATATATAAAATATATATATATATATATATATATTTTAAAAATATAATAAGTTTAAAACATAAAAAAATATATTATATTTATCTCTTATCTTTTATCTCTATTTTTAAAATTTTATATTTTAAGTTCTATTAATTTACTAACTACTAGTTTTTATTTATTATATTATCTATTACTTTTATTAGTATCGTTTCTTTAAATTCTATAAATTATATTTGAAATATTCTTGTTCTATCTTGTTTCTTGTTTTTTTTTTTTTGGATAATTTTTTTTTTGTCTCTTATCCGATTAAATAAAAAATCAAAATCGAAGACCTTATTTCCGAGCCTATCCCATCTCGCTTTATTGGCATTCTTAACTCGTATCATTCACAGATCCGAAATTTCTCAATATTTCGGGTCCGTGACGTCAACTAGAAAGTTGGGTCGTTTTCAGTGCCCGAATTGGACTGGAGCTGTCTTTCTTTTTTCTACATTGGGCCCACCGAAATCAAATAGGGTTGGTGCTAAACGTGGTGGGCCGCCATCTTGGGGCCCATCTGTTTTGATATTAGCTGACACCATTAGGTGCACCATCTTTCTCCGTGAAATATGTATATAATAAATTCTTCGCGTTTGAAGTCACTATCGAATATAATTTAACAGTTGTAAAACAACAATTGTGCTTAGAGAAAGAGATTCGAGATAGGTCCGTTTGTTTTAGTAAAAAATATTTTTATTAAAAAAATACTTTTTTTAAAAAATATCTTTAAGGGTTTTTCTTGTGACTTTGAAACTGTTGATGTTAGTAGTTGTGATAGTAAAAATAATAAATGAGTTCCTATTTTAGAGAAAGAGATTCGAGATAGCTCCGTTTGTTTTGGTAGAATAAATTTTTATTAAAAAATTTTTTTCAAGAAAAATATTTTTTTAGAATTTTCTTGTGACTTTGAAAATGTTGATGTTAGTGGTTGTGGCAGTAAAAATGATGAATGAGCTCGTATTTTAGAGAAATAGATTCGAGATAGCTTTGTTTGTTTTGGCAGAAAATTTTTTATTAAAAAAATAGTTTTCGTGAAAAATATTTTTTAGAGTTTTCTTGTGAGTTAGTGGTTGTGGTAGTAAAAATGATGAATGAGTTTGTATTTTAGAGTAAGAGATTCAAGATAGCTTCGTTTGTTTTGACATGACAGATTATATTTTTATTAAAAAAATATTTTTTGTGAAAAATATGTTTTAGGGTTTTTTTGTGACTTTGAAAATATCAATGCTAGTGGTTGTGGTAATAAAAATGATGAATGAGTATGTATTTTAGAGAAAGAGATTCGAGATAATTTTGTTTGTTTTGCCAGAAAATATTTAAAATTTTTTTTTTTTGTGATTTTAAAAATGATAACGGTAGTGGTTATAGTAGAAAAAAATGATGAATGAGTTTGTATTTGAGAGAGAGAGATTCGAGATAGCTCCGTTTGTTTTGGCAGAGAATATATTTATTAAAAAATATTTTATGTCAAAATTATTTTGTAGGGTTTTCTTTTGACTTTAAGATAATTCTTTACATGTTTTTATGTCCTTAATAAATTATTTTTAGCAAAATATATTTTTTAGTTTTCACTCGTCCCATGCAATTTGAAAAGTAAAAAAATGCTGATCACAAGTTTTTTTTTCTTTTATATTGAAAGGAAAGGCACTTTAAGACTTTTTTTTTATTTTTAATAATTTTTTTAAAAATTTTTAGTCAAAACGGTCATATTTTTATATTTATTTTATCACAAAAAATGAGGTAATAATTTAGGTTCATAAATATAAAAAGAAAACATAAAAACTACTATGAAAAAGCTTTTAAAAAAACTATTCCAAACAAAGCCTAAATCGCCTACTCCAACTTGCTTAAGAAATTGAGACCCAATTTGAAGTAATTGTTCATTTATTATTATTTTTTTTCATGTTTAATAAAAATTTTATTTTTAATTAATTTTTTATTGTTTCAACTCAGTTCAATCGTGGGCCCAGAACAGTGAAATCCTACCTTTTCTTGGGCCCCATTAATGCAGAGGCTTACTTCATTCGTACAGAGAGCCCATCCCAAGAAAATAACAAAATATGTTACTCTTGACGTGAGCAATATGGGCCGAACTCACGTGACCTTGGCCCACTCTATATACATATATTTTTAATTGCAATAATATTACGATTATTAAATTAATTTATTAAATTAATGTATCGAATGACGTGATATAATCACAGGTATTAATATAATAGATTCCACATGAACTCTATTTATATATAATATATGTGATTGTACCACATAATTTGGTACATTAATTTAATAATTCTAACGTTACTATTTTAATTTATGTCGAGCTAACTTTTGTATAAAGACTAAGTTGCACGTGGGGCCCCCTCAGTTATGAAAGTTAAAAATAAAATGTTGGGTTATTCGAGACAACATGATGTATGAGTTGTTGGGACGTCAAAAAAATTATTTTAGCGAGTTGGTAACTTCTTGATCGTGATCTGGTGTGCTCAATTAATTACTATATATATATTTTATGTGCTCAAAAAAATTATTATAACCGTTATTTTCTTATCCCATTAATATAAGATTATTTCGTAAATTAGAAGGGAACAAAGTGTTAATTTGACGCACAAAATTAGCATATTGTATCTTTGACCTATTTTGCATGTGTTTGGGAATGCCTTTTATAGCATTTAAGGATACAACGGCATATATGGCCTTGGAAGGTATAGCTATAAGAAAAGAGATATTGTTAATACAATGTCCTAATGGATCGTAGGTCAAGTCTCGGTCGAGTTTTTTATTGACCCCTGAAGAGAAGAAAGGTTTTAGTCAAGTATATAGATAATTATGTGATAGTATACGGAGGTCAATAAATATGAGAACAATAATATTACAAATTCAAAAAATATATTCAGAAATTTATATAGAATTTAAAATGAGCGATTTAGATTTATTTGCAGTATGTTCCACACAACACACAATTAAATTTGAATTTTTCATTTTGAATTCGAAAAAAAATTGTTGACAATATTTTTAGGTACGTAGCATTTTTTATATGAGAAATGGTTTGTTAACAAGGTTGAAAAGTCATGACTATCATATACTTATTGGAAGGTTGGGGAGGTTAGAGGAGAACGGAGAGAGGTCGGGCAATGCGGCAACAATGGTTGGTAACGATCGAAGACTGTTTAAATATAGAGAAAAAAAGTGGTGAGAATTGAGACATGGATGGAATTACGATTAAAACTTTGTTCCTAATAATAATTTCACAAAAGCAAAAAATATAAGTATGTGTACTCACAAATTGTTTAGTGTCAATAGAATTACTCTTCTAGTAACGGTGGAAGTGGAAGTGATCCCATTATCTATTATTGTCCCATAACAAAGTGAAAGGTAATATAGATAATTCTACTGAAAAATGCCATTTTTTTTATACCAAACACCGAATTTTTTTGTTTAAAATCATAATAGTTTTAAAATAACCATTAATTGAAATTATAATTTATCGTCTATTCTGCAACTAGAATCTATAAATTAATCATTTCAATAATATTAAACAACAATGTTTGGAAGGAATTCTTAGATAATACAACATAGATTGTGGATAATTTTTGTAAGAATTCTCAACAATCCTAACTTTTGTAAATAGAAAGAGAATATTAATAAAAATGCATGCCTTGTCTTTAAGAAAAATAAATGGGAAGGTATAGAAATGGCAACATATAGAAACTTTAGTAGAGAGGCCACGGGACGGGTATTTTATTGGACTTATTATTTGCCTTACTCTTGCTTTGGGTAGGATTTTTTTAATTCTACTCTCACACATTTGGATAATTTGAAATCCGTAGATAACCCGATTTTGATCTCACTATTTAAAATATAAAAAAATTATTAAAGAAAAAGGCTTAATGCTAGACTTGCTAGTATATTGCCACTATTTATACTTTGTATTTCTATTAAAGTATTCATTAACCATTTATAACATAATTATACACAATTTAATACATGAGAAATCGTATAATTATTTATAATAATTTTAACGTTAAAACAAATTATAAATAAAAAATTACAAATTGCTTAAACCATTCAAAAATTAAAATCAATTAGGTCCAATTTAAAATCAATTAGGAAATTATAGGGAGTTAGGATTACCAAGTTAGTAAAGTAAAAGGTTAAATTATTAATATGTTTAATATATAGTTATATATTTATTTGTATATAGCTAACATGCAGGAAGGGTTCGTACCGAAAAAGTAATACCCGTCATGACCCCATCTCATTTTAAGTGTTATTTTATAAATTCGTCCCAACTTGATTAGTTAATGAATCTAGTAAACCTCATCTAAAACTTTTCAGGTAGGTCAGGCCTCCACAAATCGGGTTTAAATTGTCATTCCTAAACTTTAGATGGTTTTTGATTTTGGTTTTTTTGTTTGTTTGTTTGTTTTTGTTTTTCAAATTGTCCAAGACAAGGCTTTAATACCTTTGAGGCTACTATAAGAATTTGTCATGATTTTAATTGAGATTCTAGCTAATAAAAAGTAAAATTAATCCAATAAAAATTAGTTAAAATAATATAAATTAATCCAAACACCTTAAAATATATAAAAAAAATTTTTAATACAAATTACCAATCATGGGTTTAAAGAATGGAGCAGTAAAGATCAGAAGGGCTTTTCCCCCTTATATATAACTACTTGTTGAGGATACTTGCTAAAATGAGAAAATCTATCCTGTTTGGGATAAAATTTGAGATTTTTGCCTTTATATATTTTTTAGATGGTTTTTAATTTTTTGATTGTTTTTATTTTTGTACATTTTTTATCGCTTCGATGAGGAAAATCAAAAAAAAAATTTAATAATTAAAAGACAAAAAATTTATAAAATAAAATAACATAAAATTTGATTTATTAACTTATATTAGTTTAATTTTTATTTTTTTCTTATATTTTGATTAAAAAATTCATGATTTTCTCCTGTTTTGATATTTAAAAGTATAATAATTTAATTAAATAATATTATTTTATTAAAATACAAATAAAATAAATAAAGTATTATCTCAATTATTTCTCCATGGGGCCCAAACAAGGCTGTACCCGGTGACTTGTTTTAACACTTCACCGGCAAAAAGTACAGATGCAATTATTCATCTGCCAAACATCTAGCTGTTCTGGTTTCTTGGCCATGTTTGTAATTCTAAAAAGTTTGACTTTTTAGGAAATTTTATTTTTATTTGAAAAAAAAAAATATTTAAATTGTTTGAAATAAATAATTTAGGATAGTTTATTTTTGATTTTTTTGAAATGTTAAAAATATTTTTATTTTTTTTTTATTTTTAAGATATAATACGTATTTAAGATACTTGTACGATTTTTTTAAGAAATAGAAGTGGCCTTTTAAATTAAGGACAAGAGAGTTATTTTACTTTAAAAAATTAAGACCATTTGGGATGTTTATATGATTTCTTTTAGAAAAAAAATTTTAAAAAAATTAATTAATTCTTTAGAAAAATCAATTGGTATAATTTAAAAATTAATTTTTTTGTAAAAGTATTACCTTTATAAAGATGCCAAGCAAGAATTTAATTTTTGTTTAAAAAAAGTTAAATTATTTTTTTATTTTTTTATTAAAGTATCTAATCTGTTCATATTTTAATTTTTAAGTCGCAGTTTCTAAAGTACTCAAGCAAATTTTGTTTTTGTTTTTGTTTTTTAGAGTAGAGTTTATATTTTTAATTGAGAGTATTTTATCAGTTACTCGAAAAAAGTTATAAAAAGTGGGAAAAATGTTTTTAGAATATGTATAAATTTTTTCTTGAAATAAACAGTGGAAAAAAATTAATTAACTTTTTAAAGTATAAAAAACTTATAATTTAAAAGCTCTATTTGTTTTATATAAAAAATAAACTTTTTATAGATAGACAAACTGAGTAGGACGTAGATGTTGCCTAGATGTGTAAGTTTTACTCAAAAAAATCGAATTGGTCGGCTGAACCGGCGAAATTAATCAGGTTTTTGTCCATTTTTCAAAGACTTATTACATTAGGAGAACACGCTATGTTAGTACGGTGATGTAATATATTTAATTACTTATTCATAATTTTGAGAAATAATCATATATTAAAGAACATCGATTATAACACATCAGTACGATATCATATTTAAAATATATGTCAGGATGGTTCTATATTAAAAAATAACTATTATAACACGTCAATACAATTCCACATTTAAAAAACATGTCACAATAGTTCTATATTAAAGAGTTACGATTATAACACATTAGCACAATCTTATATTTAAAAAATACGTAATATATATATATATATATATATATATATTAAATGAGTATACCATATTAACATCCTAATGTGGTATTTTTACTGATTAAATAATTTCTCTCTTTTTTTTCTAACCATTTCTGTTTGTTCAATTTTGTATATGAAGAATTAATTTTCACTGGTTTGTCCTTTTCTTTTACATAAATTGACTGAATCAATCATCCACTTTTTAAGTAAAATAATATATAATAGGGTAATTTAGCTCAAAGTTTCTTTTTTTTTTATAAGTTATTTGTAGTCAAATCATAAAGAGATAAGTGTCCTATGTTAGACTCTCTCTCTCTTTCTCTTTTTCTCTCTTTTTATTTGTAAATTAAATTTTTTGTATTTTTAATTTTAAATTCAATACTTTTTCTTTCTTTGATTAAATATAATATTTTTAATATATATACAAATCACATATCTATAATACAAATTACAATTGTGTTGATGTTGATAAGTGTTTTATGTGTAATACCTCTTTCTTTCTCTTTCTCCATTTGTAATTTAATTTTTTTTATATTTTTAATTTTAAATTCGATATTTTCTCTTTTTTTATTTAAAATTCAATTTTTTTAATTTTTTTATTAAATATATATTTTTAATATATACGCAAATCACTTATTTCGTTACTTTTAATTTAAATTAAGTGTACGCAAAATAAAAATATTTGAAATATCCACCTTAATAATTAAAAATATTATTTCTTATTTAAATTAATTTTATAATTAAATTATGTTCAAAGTGTTTTTAGGCACGAATAATTGCTAGTATGTGTATATATATATATAGGCTATAATTAGTTGCAAAATTATTTTTATGGAAATAATTATATTATGGAGTAAAGAGATGACTAGGTAAATTATACATACATGGGATAAAAAGAAATAAAAAGTTGAAATAAAATATAAGATATGATAAGATAAAGATTAGATGTAATTGTGAGATACAAAGTTTACTATGGAAAGAGACTAAAAATAAAATTATGAAGAATAAATTATATCATTATAATATTTTTATATTTGATAAGTATTTGATAAATAATTAAATAAAAAGATATAGCTATTTTGACAACTTAGTAGAAGCAAAAATAGTTTTGAAATTTAATCCTTACAATCCAACTTTTTCTTTTAGTATTAGTTATTTCTTATTTAGTTTCACACATTTAAAATAACTTATTCAAATATAATAGTCTCGGGATTAAAATTAATGAATCATACATTTAAAATAATTTATTCAAATGTAATAATCTCGGGATTAAAATTAACGAACCAAACAACGCATAAAAATTTAAGAAACCCATGTGGCTCTAAAAAATAATATCTCACTCTATGTTATGGTGGAATTTTCATTCACCTGATTTTTATGAAAAAAAGATATTAATCTTAAAAACAAACAAAAATAATTTCTTACAGGCTAATAAATATGGGCTTTGCCTTGAGTTTCTCATACTATCTGAGTAGAGAATAATTATTCAATGTCTCTAAGAGCAAATATAGGTAATGTTAACTATAGTTAATAGAGTTCTTCACATTTTGTTAGTTTTTATTCAATATATGGAGTTGTATTATTCAGATATTTGAATGAAATATTATTTTTGTTGAATAATTACTTGTCCATTACTATTTACCTATAAATATTTTTTTTATAGTGTTTTTGGTTTCTGTATAGTACACATTGTGAACTATCATGCAATTATACCGCGTGGTACTTCTAGTATCACTTTGATGATTTAAATTATTTGTTTTATTGCTTTCAGTATATAAATTATTTATGTAAAAATTTAAATTGAACGAATATGTTAAGTTCATAAATAAATCACATTTATCTTGAGAAAGTTAAACAATGTTATCCACTTACACTTCATTTTTTCACTCAAGCAAGGGTGCTAAAATTATGGACTAATAGATAATAATTGATAAAATATAATTATGATTTTAAATAGAAATTATTGTTAACCTTATAAACTTTTGGGTTAAAATAATAAAAATTGAGTTTAATGATTTAAAATCAGAAGTCATTAGTATATTTATTTAATTCCTTTAACCTTTTTCTTGACGACGAGATGAAAACTATAATTTAAATATGAATAATTTGGTATTAGGTTTCATTTTAAGTTTTCTCTCATTATTAAGTTATAAAATTAGAATACTTTCCGTATAAATTTTATTTTGAAATTATATTTTAAAAATATCTTTATTACGTATCTTTTCTATTTTCGCGCCTCTCAAATAAATTCACTGAACGACTATGAGAAATTAGTTTCTACTATTAAATCAAAAACTTTTATTTTCAATATAGAGGTGACATGATCGTACAAATCTTAAAAATGATAAGAAAATAATATAAAAAAATAATACACTATTTGGAACAAAAATAATAACAAAAAATGATACGCTATTTGATTAAACTATTGTAAATAATACAATGTTTACTGGACACGAAAATATTGTATCTTTTTCTGTGATTTTAGCAAATAATGTATCATTTTTGTATATTTAAAACGATTCGCTATTTGATTAAATCACAAGAAATTGTGCATTTAGTATATTATTTTTTACAATATGGGTACATAATATATTTAGTATATTATTTTTTACCATAGGAGTATGTAATATATTTAGTGTAACATTTTCTGCGACAATATTAAGAAAAATATTGTATCATTTTATGTGATTTTAGCTAATAGTTAACCATTTCATGTGTGTTTAAAATAATACGCTATTTGGTTAAAAAAAATAAAATAATACATTTAGTAAATTAATTTCTACAACAAAAGTACGTAATGCATTTAGTGTATTATTTTTTACAACAGGAGTACGTATAATATTTCCTCATATATCATTTTATGTAACTTATGATTTAAAAAGGATTACGTACCAAAATTTGTAGAATAAAAATTATATATACAAAATCGCGATGCAACTTGCGTATCTCAATGAAAAATGAAGAACCCATTTTTACCGTACAAAAATAATCAGAAATGGCTTTAACACCTTCTACTTTTCCGTGTGGAACTTTTTAATGCGATTGTATGTATATTCAAGTCTTATTTTGAGGCTCTGAATAGCTTCAGATCACGTTATTGTGAAAGAAAAAATATTTGACAATAAAAGAATACAAATTTTGAAATAAAAAGATATAATAGCAATCTTTCCATATATGTCGAGTTGCTATTACTAACAATCAAGAGTATATATGTCTTAAATTTTCAGAAAAATTTAAAACAAAATTTAATGAAATATGAAATTTTAAAAAATAACTTATCTATAAACAACATCCAAAGTAGGATTTTTTTATAATTTACGCTTTAAATATTAACTTACACCTCTATATATATATATATATATTGGATGATGATGAAGCATCTCTTAGGCAGCGAGTTCAATTGACAACTAGATTAAAAGTTTAGTTTTTTATTTTTTTACATTTTTAGTTAAAATACAAAATTAAGTTTAAAGTAAATTGTTTGTTAACATAATTTTTAAGTTAGCTTTTTTGAAGTTGGTTATTTGGTAAAAAGTTAATTTTTTTATTTTTTATTCAAAATAAAAAATTGTACCATTTTATATATTTGATATTAACAATTATATGTAGTTAATCGTGGTAATAAATAAATTATGAATAAGAAGTATTATTGTATTTTAAAAGTGGTGAGAATTTGAATTGAATATTTTAAAAATTTGTGTTTTAATATGATTTTTTGGTTTTTTTTAACTTTTTTGCTTTTTTATTAAACACGCAACCTTAACTGTTTAGGATTTTTAGCTCAAAAGGCCAAAATTTCCTATCTGGACATTAATTTGTTGATAAAATATGGGTTTGGGCCTGATGTTGTTTCTTAGTCCTTGGGGTTAATCTCAATTTAATATTAAAAATATTAAATTTTTTTATTATAATTTATTTGTTATAAATATTTTCAAAATTTTAAAATAAAGAACACATTTTTCCAAAATTTATGCAGGAGTTTACATAAGAAGTGGATGATTATGTAAAATTTAAGAAATTATATAGTTATTTCAAATTTACATATTTATCTTTTATTTGTTTAAGTAAAAAGCCATTGTTTAGTCCTACTAACAAAAGAAAATATTGAGTTTAAACTGAAAAGAAAGAAAGAAAAGACTGAATTTAAAATAAAAATAGAGAGGAGAGTCAGCTGGTGATAAAGGAGAAATAGGGAGAATATGTCACATACCACAAATGTTTAATTAACACATTTTACCTATGTGATGTAAATATAAATG
>JAOTRH010218260.1:0-77587 GCA_034768845.1 Heliamphora exappendiculata
TGGCGTTTAAGCAATCATATCACGTGTTTTATGTGGGAGTTTTAGATTTTATATAAAGTACCCAAGATATTTTTCTGTTCTTTGTTCAAAGATGATGAAGTTTAGAATATGTGGCCATCATTTACTTCGCTGTTTTCTTTATCTTTTTCTGCACTCTCTTCTAGAACTCCACGAGAAAGCATAGGGATAGAAACGGTTGGTTACATCAGATGCTTGTACTTCGACAGCGACAAGGTTGCTCTAGGATAAGAAACCAGTTGCTTCTAGTATGAGTAGTTTGAAAAACATAGGTTCTCCCACCGCATCTTGAATAGGTGATGTTTTTTCTTCCACTTGGGTCTCCTCAAGGACAGCAGTTCTCTGCTTCCCGCTCTCAGATTCTTCTTCTAGAAGATTGAGACAAATTTTAAGAAAAATCCTGAAATTTTTTTAGAAATTCTTAGAAATTTTAAAAACTTTAAGGAAGATTTTTTTGAAAAATCATAGGAGAATATTTTTACTTTATTTTTATTTTTATTTATTTTTTAATTTTTTAAAGAAAATCTTAGAAAATTTAAGAAAAATTTTGAAAAATTCTAAAAATCTTTAGAAAATTTTAGGAAAATTTTAAGAAAATTCTGAAAATTTTTAAGAAGATTTTTTTTATAGAGGATTTGGGCAAATTTTCAAAAATTTCTCGAAAATTAATCCTAAAAAGTTAGGGTAAAGGGGCAGAATACAAATATCAAAGGGAGGAGAGATGTTTTTTTTATTTTTATTTTTATTATTTTTTTATTTTTAGAAAGAATGAGTATCTCAAAATGATAGAGTTTTTATCTGGTACGCCAGGACTTTAGGGTTTCTAATCTTTTACTAGGACGTGCAAAAATCAAATGATCGTCACTTACACACGAACCTAGTGATTATGGTGCCTACTTTTCTAGGGCTGGTTTACCAGGGCTTAGGGTGTCTAGTTTTCTAGGGCTTTAAAGGGACCGAAGGATCGTCACTTACACACGAACCTAGGGTTCTTATTGCTTTTGATTATCTGCTGCATATTTCATGTGTTTAATATGCTATTTATATATCTTCTATTTCTCCTCTCCTTTCAGGCTGGTCACTATATTCGTGGTTTCGGAGGTTCTGCCTCTGGAGAGGTGTTTGAGTGGTATGATGCCCTCCCTGCTCATAGCCGGGCTTATATCGATGCCTCCGGTTTTACTCGATTCATACCCCTGTTGGGTAGGACGAGCAATGACTGGGTCTGGCTGATAGCCTTGGCCGAGCGGTGGTGGGACACCACCAACACCTTCCATTTTACTACATTCGAGGCCACTCTGACGCCTCTAAACTTCGCACTCATCACCGGTATCCGCGTTAGGGGAGCTGCTTTTTCGTTCGACCCGTTCATAGCCCAGTCGACTGACGCGCTGCTGTACTTTCTTGGAGCTATCCCTACGCAGATGGATTGCGATCGGGTCCGGTACACTTAGTTTTTCGAGTGGTTCAGACATTTCCAGTGCACCGAGCCCCGTCATTTCGAGTGGGTTGCCCAAGAATTTTTGATGTACGTGTTCAGTACCTCATTGTTTTCGAACAAGGTGAATACCGTCCATTTGTATTACTTGGGCGCCATGACTCATCTTAACCAGGTTGCTTCATTTGATTGGGGAGGAACTGCTCTCGCCACACTATACGATTTCATGCGGACATTGACCCGGTTCCCCCAAGAGCTCAGCATCGGGGGATACTGGAGAGTTTGGGAGGTATGGTTTAGCTTTTGCATTCTCTATTGACTTCTATTATCTGTTATTGCTTGCTGACACCTTCTTCTTCGCAGTTGTGGACTTACGAGTTCCTCGAGCTTCACGTCCCGACAAACTCTGCGGCAAACCCTCTCGTCATTCCCCGAGCGGCCCGATGGTCCCGTGAGCTAAAGGGGAAGAAGGCTGGAGAGAAGGACATTGACTGGTTCTGGTATCACTGGACCGGCTGACCCCTGACCAGGTATCTTTATTTACTGCTTACTGCTTTCTTCATTACACTGCCTACTGCACTGTTCACTGCACTATTTTTTGCACTATATACTGTTCATCATACTGCATGGCTTACCGTTCTTTGCATTTGTACTATACTTTGAACTGCTGCAGGTCCACTTGGATGTCTAGAAGGGCGTAGAGGATCGGGACGGCGCAGATCTGATGCGTAGCCGAGATCTCATTTTGAGATAAATTCTGTTGGAGGGTCCATTCAGACGAGAGTATTATCTAGGAGAGCGGGTGGTTCACCAGTCGCTTGGCTTGGATCACTTTCGGATCCCGGTGGTTCCTCTAGCCTGTATGCGTAGGACCGATCACCTGAGTCGGGTAGATCTTCTTTTCGAGCAGGTGGGGACGCATGCTGCGAAGCTGCTCGTACCAGAGGGGGAATACACAGCTTGGGCCTCGGCCCATCTATTAGGACCACTAGGTTCTGGTCTGGCTGCCCCTGGTGGCAGGAGGAGGGGATAGGCACACGAGGGTGCTGATGCTGGTGCTGCCAAAGCCGATGCCGCCGGAGTTGCTGCTGATGCAGCTGGTGGGATGAGAGGTCTAAAGATTCCATGGAGATTCAGACTGTAGCTTTCGGCTACCCCTTCCCTCTGCTGGTTCTTGTTTCGCCAGCACCTGAGTTCAGGGCCGAGCTCAGTTAGGTTTGTCTTTGTCCTTTCTCTTTCTATTTGGTTACTTTCTTCGCTTTATTTACTTACACTGCCTAACTTCTATTTACAGGTTAATCAGGCGTGGCTTGATCACCTGCTGCTAGTTTTTACTGGTTAGAGAGCACCGATCCGTCAGCTTGATGCCACTGTCTGGGAGGCCGGCATTACTTTCACTCCAGCGGCTATAGTAAGTGTCCCTATAACCCTTTTTAACCATTCTACCCTTTTGTAGATTCTGTTATGATCCTTGTTTTCTTTTGACAACCTCTAGTACCAGTTGCTAGCACAGGTCCACCATGTGTCCCCGCTCCTTCTCCTATTCCAAGTTGGGGTCGTGGTTCCCGGGCATCTTCTTGAGCTCGTTCAAGAGGATCTGTCTCTTCATTTCAAAGTTACTCTAGAGCTGTGTCTTCCTCCTCTGGTAGCGGTAGTGATGACATCGAGCGACTCTTTGAGGATGTCAGCTCGGATGAGGCTGGTCCTTCTTCCCGCAGGGTTCATCCGAGGCATACTTGAGAGAGAGAGAGAGAGAGAGAGAGAGAGAGAGAGAGAGAGAGAGAGAGAGAGAGAGAGAGCTTCCCCTCCCCAGTTTTATGATACTTTTATTTTGATGGGCCTGCGTGCCCCAGTTTGATATATTCTTATTTACTTGATCCGTGGGCCTGCGTGCCCCTGTTATTACTTTATTGGGGTTGGCTACCCCAGTTTACATTTTTGATATACTCTACTTCTTTCTGATGCATTTTGGACCTTCGCGCCATTTATTGCCTTTCATTCATTTGCCTGTATGATTTATTTTTATTTATTGCTCAACTATCTTGGATGCATGATACAAGTGTCAAAACTTACAGAAAATGCAAAAACCACAAACTAATACATGCTTGCCACTTTTAAACATAGCGGTCGTCGAAATCAACATGGTGGTCGTCATTTGCCATAAATGCTTACATGGCGGTCGTCGGTTACAATATGGCGGTTGCCTGGTCAAAGGGATGATGTCACTGTACTATACTTTTTAGAGTTGGTGGTCGCCATATTGAACGTTCCTTTTGCCAAAATTTTGATTTTTCACCCTTTCCTGCCTTATAAATACAGCCCTGAAAGACCCATTTTCTATTGTTCTTGCTCAGATGAATAATCCCCTTTCTTCATGGATTGAGGCATTCTCCCATATCGAACGTTTAAACTTCGCCCTTTCGGTATCAACTCCTTATTTCCTCTCATGGCCATTAAGATTGACGGGCATTTACGGAAAGCAGCTGCTCAACTATGGGACCCGTAATCTCACGTCTTCCTATTCGGCTTTGAAGAGCTATGCCCTACCGTAGAGGAGTTTGCTACCATTTTGGACTCAGCCCCACGAAGTTCCGTTGTGGTTCCCACTTTCTTTCTTTTGACCCGTCAGCAGGTGATGCATCTTTGTGGTTTATCTATAATGGAGGCCTCTCTTCTAACACAGGATGACTGTCTTGACATACCCTGGATCATTAACAAATTATGTCCCACCGGTGACCTTAGCGACCTTGGTTTTCAGTTGCGGCGACGTTACGCACTTTACTTCTGCCTTCTTACCCAGTATCTTCTTGTTCCCTTTGTTCATTGGTTGACATCGCGGGTCAGATGTGGATGAGGAAGGACTTTATGCCACTTGTCTTAGCCAAGACGCTGCTGGGTCTAGATGCTATCCATCGTGGTGAGACTATTACTTTTGCTGGCAGCCCCTTGCTCCTTCAGGTAGATTCAAACCTTTCTCTTTATCAAGCTCTCTGTCATGCTGCAAGGATCTTCTCTTACTGATCTAACTTTTTGCTGTAGATATGGTTGATGGAGAAGGTGAATCTTGTGCAAATACCACCTACTGATAGACATAGTGCTACCTCTTTCCTTTATCGCTCCTGTTATCAGATATGCGACACCGAGGTACCCTGGCAACAGTATCTCTCATCCTTGACTGGCCTGGATATCACCTGGAAATGCCCCTGGTGGCGGATCCCTACCATAACTCTAACTACTATGGATCATCCTAGCGTCTTACTGATTGGTCTTCGTCAGACTACCTTCTCCTACCCACATAGGATCATGTGGCAGTTTGGGCGATGCCAGATCATTTTTCCCAATATTCGAGGCCGCCTGTTTTCTTCTGCACTGCGGGCTCCATTTCTAGCACAGTATTAGGATGCCTAGCCCTCTCATTCACATATGAAAATGCAGGAGCTGTAATGTCCTGAGCTTTATGCTGAATACAAGATATGACTAACACAAGATAGGGAGAAGAAAGATAGAGAAGAGGGGAAACTGGTAGTAAAGAGGAGAAAGATTTGAGGACCTCTGCTTTGTTTTGAAAGTTTCACAGCTTTCCTTTTTATTTTGTTTGTAGAGTTTGGGGCTTGCGTGCTATTCCCTTTATTTTCAAAACTTTGAAACTCTAATTAAAGTAATGAAAATTCATACTTTATGTTTACAATAGTTTAAATTTATCTAAAGTTTGAATGACTTTATTATTAGAATTCAAAGATAAATTTGCATTGGCCTTACTCGGATTCAAAATGGTTAAAAAAAATAAAGAATGTGGCTGGACTTCTCAAAAGAAGCTGCCTACGTATCCCAATAAGATGGAATCAGACCATAACGTAGTTCGGGCTCGGTTGTCACTTGGGTATTGACGCTCTCTTTTTGTGGTGCCCTAACTTTTTTCAAGGTCGCCATTTCGGATTTTCGGCCTTGCGGGTTGCTCTAATTTTTGTCTGAGTTGCCTTTTCAATTTTTAACTTAGCGACCTTTTATTTTATCTTTACTTTTACCTCAAGGATAGTACTTTTTGAGCTGATCGAGGTTAATTAGAGTGGAGAACACATTGCCATCCAAATCCATGATAATAACTATACCACCGGTCATGATGATTTTGATGAGAAACGGTCCGGGCAAGTTTGGCTTGAATTTGCCTCTCAGGTCAAAAATAGGAGCTCTGATTTCCTTAAGGACCAAATCTCATTCTCTGAGATCTCGGGTCTTGACCTTCTTATTGAATGCTCGAGCTATCCTCCTCTGGTATTCTTGTATATGAAACAGAGCTTGCAGTCTTCTTTCATCAAATAAGTGCAACTCTTCCATTCAGTTCCTTTTCCATTCTGCTTCTGGAATACTAGCCTCAGTCACCACTTTTAGCGAATGGTTTTTCACCTCAATGGGAAGTATAACTTTCATCCCGTATACTAAAGAGTATGGTGTAGTTTCGATTGAAGTTTTGATCGACGTTCGGTATCCCCAAAGTACAAATGGTAGATGCTCCAGTCAATCCTTATGTGAGTTGATTGTCTTTTGCAGAAATTTCTTGATATTCTTGTTTGTTGTCTCAATCGCTCCATTGGTCTGCGGTCGATATGGTGAGGACTTATGGGCCACTATCCGGTATTCTTCGAAAAGATCCAAGACCTCTCCTTGAAAATGCAATCTATTATCTGAGATGACCTCATGGGGGACTCCGTACCGGCAAATGATGTTTTGCTTGATGAACTTAGCAACATGAGAGGCTTTCAATACCGAGTAGGAGGCGGCTTTCACCCACTTGGTAAAGTAGTCAATGGCCACTAAGATGAACTCGTGCCCATTTGACGCCTTCGGTGTTACCTTACCGATCACATCAATGCCCCATACTGAGAAAGGCCATGGTAATGTCAGGTTATATAACTAAGATGGGGGAACGTGCATGAGATTTGTGTGAATCTGACATATGTGGCACCTCTGCACGAACTGTATGCAGTCTGTCTCCATTGTCATCCAAAAGTATCCTTGTCGCAGGATTTTCTTAGCTAACATGTTTCCTCTCATGTGTGGCCCACAAACCCCCGCGTGGATCTCTTTCAATAATGCTTGGCCTTCTTCAGTGTTTACACACAGCTTGTTGACCCCAGAATGGCCTCGTTTTTATAGTCTACCACCACAAATGACAAATTACGCGGATAATCATCGTATCGCCCTTTTGTCCTTTTTGCTAGCAAACTTGAGGTATTCTCCTTTCTTCACAAAATTCTGAATATCAAAATACCATGGAAGGTCGTCAATACTTTCCTCGATTGCGGCCGTTGTCTCGTATGCCGGTTTTCTCTTCTATTCAATTATCAAAGGTCTCATTCGGACTTCGGGTGGTATGTCAATCATGGATGCTAGGGTGGCTAGTGCGTCGGCAAACTTGTTCTGTAGTCTTGGCACATGGATAAAGATTACTGATTCAAAACGCGGTATCAGTTTCTCTAGCTCTTGATGATAGAGACTCAAGGTTAAGTCCCTGACCTTCCATTCTCTTTTTTCTTGTGAAACTATCAGTGCTGAATCTTCGATGGCTTCCAGTTTTCTTGCCCCTAATTCAAATGCTGCCTCAAATTCGGCTAAATATGCTTCATACTCAGCTTGATTGTTGGTCACTTTAAAATTGAGATTTAGAGACAACGCAACATGTGATTCGTTAGGAGTGACCAGAAGGACTCCTATTCCATAGCCGTATTAGTTGGATGCTCCATCAAAATATAGAGTCCACTTGTCATCTCCGACTTTCATCAGTTATTCGTTAGGAAACTGGAACTCTGTGTCTTCACCTCCTTCCACTGGTTAGTTGGCTAGGAATTCTGTCACTGTTCTTCCTTTGACTGATTTCTAGGTGACATATTGAAGATCAAACTCTGATAACAATAGCAACCATTGAGCCAATCTTCCTGTCCGGGCCAGATTTTCAAATAAGTGCTTCAACGGGTCTATCCAGGAGATGATATTCACTGTGAAAGATAGCATGTAATGTCTCAATTTTCAGAAAGCCCAAACCAAGACCCAGCATGTTTTCTCTAGTGGTGTGTATCGTATCTCTGATCTCGTCATCTTCTTTCTCAAGTAGTAGATAGCCTTTTCAATTCCAGTTTCACCTTCTTGCGCCAGCATATATCCCATAGCCGAGTCAGTCACTGATAAATAGAGGATCAGTGGCCTATCAGGTTCAGGAGGAGATAGAGCAGGTGGATTCTGCAAGTATTGTCGTACGGTATCAAAGGCGTCTTGATATTTTTGATCCCATTCAAACTCGACTCCTTTCTTTAGCTGACAAAAGAGCGGCTCACAGGTGGTTATCAGTTTTGCGATGAATCGACTAATGAACTGTATTTTTTTTAAAAAGCCCCTGACTTCTCGCTCGGTCTTCGGAGGAGGTATTTTCAAAATTTCTTTGATCTTTGAAGGGTCGACTTCAATGCCTCGTTGAGTGATCATAAATCCAAGCATTTTTTCGGCATTAACTCCAAAGGCACATTTCTGTGGATTGAGCCGCATCTTGTATTTTTAGATCCTTTTAAAGAACTTTCGCAGTGTTGTGATGTGGCCATCCCGACCCTTGGACTTGACTATCATATCATCTCCGTACACTTCGACCTCCTTATGTTTCATGTTATGCAGTAAAGTAGTGGCCGCCCTCTGATAGGTTACCCCTGCATTTTTCAAATCAAACGGCATCACACGATAGCAATAGGTGCCACAGGGTGTCGTGAATGTCGTCTTTTCTCTGTCTTTGGGATCCATCATAATCTAGTTGTACCAAGAGAAACCATCCATGAATGATAGCAAGGCATGTTCTGCTGTACTGTCTACTAAGACGTCGATGCGTGGTAGTAGAAAATCGTCTTTCGGGCTAGCCTTGTTGAGGTCTCAAAAATCTACGCCGACTCGGATACGTCAGTCCTTCTTTAAAATCTGTACGATGTTGGCTACCCATTTCAGATATTCAATCACCATGACAAATCCTGCATTGATCTGTTTGGCAACTTCTTCTTTGATCTTTAAAGCCTATTCTGGCCAGATTCATCTTAATTTTTGTTTGACTGGTTTGGCATCAGGGTATAAGGGATTATGGTGCTGGACAATGTTAGGATCAATTCTGGGCATATCCTCGTAAGACTATGCAAATACATCATTGAATTCTTTTAATAAAGTTATTAATTATTTTTGTTCAACTAAGAATAAAGAAAAACTAATTTGTACATTTTGTGGTTTAGTTTCATTACCCAGATTTATTGATAAAGTTTATTCAATTATTGGTTGGGCACGCATTTCTTCTTTTCTTTTTATTAAAAGTTTTATTTCTTTGGAGATATCTCCGTCGAATTTAAAATCATCGAAAAGCGTATGAAATAAATCAAACAAAGTAGAGTAACCAAAAATTTCATTCATTTCATTGAAGGAAGAAGGAATTACAAACTCGAAAGCATAAACAGGGGGAGGTGCACAAACAGACATACCCTCAACCGCGGACTTAGACTTAGACTCAGACTCGGACTCAGAACAGATAATATGTACATTAGATGACTCGATGGTCCAATTCTTTACTTCTTTTGCAGTTGCATCAACAATGAGCTTAGTGCAATCGGCTAGTGCGCTGAAGCCCATCATGAAGCAGTTCGAGTCAGTTACTTGCAGTGGTGCCATCTTTTCATTGAACAGTACTCCCATGTTGGTACCATCAAGCTTGTCGACCCGATCTTCCTCTCACGGCTTCTCATCTTTCTCTTTCCATTTCACTGTCTTTTCCTCTTATGTACCGGACAACCGATGGCCGAAAAAGATCTCCAACCCTTGTAGCTTTTGATTGGTTTCTTGGTCAGTCCATGGTTCCGAAAAGCCATAGTATGGGAAATCTTCCCCCTCTTTGATAAAGTAACCATTGAGCGTTCCAGAATAATTGGCCTTTCGTCCCCTCTTAGGCCCTTCCAATTCTTCCTCCGTTGGCTTATACCCAAGGCCAAAATGATGTGAAGTTGGTAATACCTGAATGGGTTCCGAGATTCCTTGCTGCTTACGTCCTAATCCCATACTAGGGAAAAAAGGACATTTTCTTCATCATTGTTACAACTGGCGAGTTGATGTACATTTTCTCCTCACTCATTAGCATATGTACAGCTCGTGCTTCATCAAATCGGAAACCACTGAGCGATACATCATCTTCACTATGTTGAACTTCCAACAGAGTTGAGCCCTCTCCTTCTTTTGGGGGATGAATGTTGTCTTCTCCGTGAATAGTTAGAACTGTTCCATTTCTTATCAGCTTCAGTTTTTGATGGAAAGTCGATGGTACAGCCTAAACACTTGGGTCATGCAACCAAGGTTTTCTCAACAACAAGTTGAAAGATGCCATTACATCTAGTACATGAAACTCGATTGACGTTTTCAAGGGCCCTACTGATATTGCAAATGACACCAGTCCCAGCACGTCCCTCCTTATGTTGTTATAAGCCCGGACTCTTTGATTGCTCGATATGAAATGCTCCATTTTTAGTCCTAAACAGAGTGTTATTCTGAGCGAACATATATTTAATGCAGACCTGTTATCGATAAGAGTCACAAGGACCCATTTGTCCAGGCATTTAACAATAATATGCAGTGGTTTGTTGTGATTTCTTATCTCTACTGGCAAATCTTTATTGAAAAAAGAAATGATTTTTGGTTCTACCGTCGGCAAAATAAGCCCAATCAGTTGCTCTGGGGTGGCCTCTATGTTAGGGTTGGTATACTGAAAACTATGTTTTTAGTATTTAATTTTATTTTTTAATAAAATTAGTTTACCATTTTATGAGAATCTTTCTGAGCAATGTATGCATATCATTCATTTGTTATGGATGGATGTCCAATATTCTGTATAGTATTTAATCTGGTGTGTAGAGTACGATTTACACACAGAAGATCAGATTTTAAGTTCTTGTAAAATATAAGTTTTATGTTCACAGTTTAGATGAAATAGACATACCATTGGTACAACTGTAGCACAGAGTTTTAGTAGACTATGGGGAACAGATAATAGTATCGTCTATTGTTCTGACTCTCTGAGTGCCAGTACACTTTGTGTGTATTAAACGAGATATTTGGGGTAATTAATTTTGTATTGACTACTGACTATATAAATTAATTCACACCCCAAGATTATTATGAATAGTGCTTATCCTCTTAATCCTGAAATAATTATTAATTTGCATATATGTAATATTCGTTATTTTGATCCATTAGAGGGTGTGATCTTGTATAGGTCTATATTCCCGGTGAATTGGATAACAGTATTATTTATATGAAAAATATTAATTATTGACAGAATCTACGTCCTGAATGATCGGGATTGACGATACCCACCTAAGGATACTTATAAAGTTTTGACCGGGCCAAATCCTACATGTGGATTTGATTATTCGACGGCCAAAAAAGTTAAGCAGGATGGTTTAAAGAATATCAAGATACCGATTAAATTAAATTGTTAGTAATTAAATTTAATTGACGAGTATCGAGAATCTTAACGTGGGGAGAAATGGTGAGCATTTAATAACAAGAGCTCAATGCTAGAAGGTCTTAAGATTATGGGTCAGAGTGCAATTATAGTTCTTTAGTGGTGTGAACTGTAATTCAGTATTTTATGAAAATTGCAGAAACCGCTACTGGTTTTTCATAATTGTAGATACCGTTATGCGTCTTTCTTTAATTGCAGAAACTGTTGGTAGGTATTTGTGTTCCACTGAAAGTCTAACTCATAATTACTTCCCAGGTCCCTGCTGTAGCCTTATATATATACGGGTAGGCTGAACCAGTTTGAGATTGATAGTTCATATATCATTATCGCTATGATATTATTTTTGTCTTTCAAAGACTTAAATATATCAGGGTTCTGCCGGTACGAGTTCTCGGAGGATCGTAACTCACACTACGTTCGAGGATCGCATAAGAGAATACTAAGATCTGATTGGAGTTTCAACTCGAAATCAAGTCGTAGTTAAAGATTAGATCGACAAGAGGTATTATTCTAAATTAACTTTGGTTGCACAGGTTTATTTTTGATCGTTCGACGTCAAAATTTTTATCTGGAGCTCGTTTCGGCGTTTGCCCGTTCAGTTAATTTTTTACCAAAAATCATTTTATAAAAATAATGATCTTGGCAGTATTGTCTCAAATAAATTGGTATCAGAGCCATTTTATTTTTTATTTACGATTTATCGGGACCGAGTAGATTTAGAACTGTACTAACATTGTTTTGCAAGCATTCTAAATCTCGATTTTATAATCATCATTTATTTTTATGTTTGATTGAATGCGTGGATGATGATTTAATTATTATTTTTAATCATGGGGGTTGACCGTTATAGATTAATTAATTTTAGATCGAATGTGAGCCTACGGAACATAGGTTTTGATGTAAAATTTTTTTATGTTCTTTAAATTTTTTTTCTAGTTTATTAGAAAGAAAAAAATAAGAACAGGTATGGAAGAACATTGGCGGTGGATGGCGACGGCAACCGGCGGTAGTTTTAGTGGTTTTAGCTGCGAATAAATTTTTTTTTACTTTGCAATATTTTTTTTCTCCTGAAAATTTTCTGGTTAAAATAAAAAAAAGGGTAAAGCTACTCCCAACGCAGCACCCTCCAAACGGGTGCCGATTACCCAAGTAGGTTTGGCGCACTTCCAAGTGGCACAACCAGCGCCGGTTTCCAGTGGCGCCAAATAATGGCGCGATTTCCACAACACTCAGCAAGGCAAACACACAAAGCTATTTGGTAAAGTAGGCAGAGCTATTCCCAAGGCGCACTGTTTTGTTCATCATAGAATCAAACACAAAAGTTTTTTTTTTTGCCAAAAGCAAGCCGCCGGTGCAACTCCAAATAGATTTCCAAACGCTGCAGTGTTTTCCACGTGGAGCAACTGTTTCGGCGGCTATCAAAAAAGCAAAAGGCGCAGCAGTTGTTTTTTATGCAAACACAGTGCAGTGGTTTTTCCCAGGCAAGGCAGTGATTTTTTAAATCAAAACAGTTGCGGTTTTCAATTCAAGATGAACGTGGATCCCTTGGAATCATTAATCACCATGGATTCTTGATAACGGTGATTCACGTGGCTTACGTGGCTTCAAGCTTATCTTGGATTATCATTCTTTTTTATAATGATTCATGGTGGAATGCAAAAGTCAAGCAAACGGAGCAAAGTGCGGCGCAACAATTCCAGGGGGATCACTTCTCTTGGAATTCAATGGGAAGCCACAGAAGCAGCAGTGTTTGGCTGGAATTTTTTTTTAAAAAAAGGCAAGCATAGCAGTAATCCCAATCCCAAACAGAATAGATTGTTTCGGCTTTCAAGGAATGCTTAGTTGGCTGAATTCTATCCAAACAAAGGAATTTTAATGCAACCGGGACAGGTGGAATTATGCAGCAACTAAAAGACTAGAAACTTAATAAGAGACTGAATGTCTTTAAAGTTTCAATTCGATCATAAAATTGAAATATTTATTTTGTATTTAATTTATTTTTATATTTTAATTGCGTTGATGATAATTATTAATTTTATTTATCCTGTTAATTTAATTAATTCAAATATTCAATTTTAATTAAAATATTTTGTAATGAAAAATAAAATTAAGTTTTTTTAATTAACTAATTTTAATTAAATGAAATTTTTTTAGATATTTTATTTTTTATAAAATATCACGTTTAAGATGATTTTTTTTAAAAAATTGAATATCTTAGAAAAACGTAAAAATTAATTCCAGATTTTGAATTAATTAAATAAAAAAATATTTAATCGAAATAAATTATTATTTTTCAAAAAATGTGGAACAAAAAATAAAATAAATAAATGCCTTTAATCACTACCTTAGCTGAAAAGCTGGAGAAAAAACTGTGCATTTATTAAATTTTATTTGTTACGCATTTAAACACGAAAAGATAGTTTGATAAATGAGAATATTTGAAATCGTGAGCACGGAAATATATTTGATTCTTTCAGATTGTGTGACTTTCGAAAGATGGTTTGATAAATCAGAATCTTTAGAATCGTGTACACGGAAAGATGTTTGATTCTTTCAGATCGTGTGACTTTTAAAATTCACGAATTTATTTTAATTAAATAGATTTTTATAATCCTAAAATATATTTTAAAAATCTAAGTAGGAGTGGGAATTTATTCACAGATAAATCATGCGGTCTCCATTTTCAGTTTGTAGGCGATGCAATAAAACCCTTCGTGTCGACAGTAAGGTCTTCCTCCTCAATAGACAGATTAATTGCGGTATCGCCAGTATAAACCTCCAACTGAAATAATTATTAGTGTGGATCACTTCTCCAACTGAAAGGTTCATTGAGAAACGATTAATTTGGAATTAGGTGATGGTTAACACTTAGCTGTATATAATATTATCCTCTCCAACTGAGTCACTGTTATTATATACTGGACCGAAGCTATGTCAGCAATTTAATTTTACTTGGCATGATCAGTTACTTAGATAGTAAAATTAAAAAGAATTGGCATGTCTAGTCTTATGATGGATAGTAGACGTCCACCCAACGTGGCATGCTATTCGTAGGTTACCAGGTTGCTGGCGAATTAATTTTAAAATGGTAGAGGAAACCAAATTAAAATGAATTCAAAGTTTTGCTCATCATAATTAACAATTTTTTAATTATGTGATTTTTAATATTAAAATGGATTTCAACCCACTCACTTCTATACTCAAAGAAAATAAATTTACGGGACCAAATTTAATTGACTGAAAATGTAACTTGGATATAGCTTTAACTACAAATGGTATTCTTTCAATACCAGAAAATGTATTTATTTCTAAAAAAAGGTTTTTTTTATGGGCTGAAAGGTATAAAGAAGAAAAAAGTTCAGAAACAGGGACACACAGTTTCCAAGATAGTTAGTGGGCCATAGATTGGTGTGAAAAAACCGAAAGGTAGATGTTTTCACTGTAACTAGATCCGGCACTGAAAAAAGCCATGTCCATTATTTCTCAGAAAGCAGAACAAATTGGGTAATTTCTGTTCACTGGTTATGAAAATATGTTTAGCGGTGTTATCTATCGGTACCTGGTGTGTAGATACGGGAGCCACTAATTATGTCTGTAATTCATTGCAGGAGTTTCAGGAAACTCGACAACTTAGTGATTGGGAGATTTACCTGCATTTGGGTAATAATATAAAGAAAACAACAGTTGTAGTAGGAGATGTCACTTTCAGTTTTGATAGAGATCGGGTTTTAATATTAAGAGATTGTCTTTACGTACCTGACATTAGAAGGAACTTAGTTTCTATTTCTAGATTTGCTTAAGATGGATATTTGGCTTATTTTAATAACTCTGTGGTTATTAAGGATAATAAACAGGTTATCTGTTCTGGTACATTGGTAGATGATATTTATATTATTACTCTAATATCTCCTATACTCCAACTGACTGAAATAAATAATACATTTATGTTACCATATAAGAGAAAGTTTCATTTTTTAATGAATCAAACGTTTCTTTGGCACTTACGCTTAGGTCATATTAATCTAAAACATTGGTGGATGATATTTATATTATTACTCTAATATCTCATATACTCCAACTGACTGAAATAAATAATACATTTATATTACCATATAAAAGAAAGTTTTATTCTTTAATGAACCAAACGTTTCTTTGGCACATACGCTTAGGTCATATTAATTTAAAAAGGATAAACAGATTGGTAGCAAATGGACCTTTAAGTTCATTAGAAGTGGAGGCACTTTTAGTATGTGAATCTTGCTTAGAGGGTAAGATGACCAAGAGGTCTTTTTATGCCAAAGGCTATTGAGCTAAAGAACCGTTGGAGCTGGTTCATTCTGATGTGTGTGGTCCTATAACAATTCGGGCTAGAGGTGGCTCTGAGTACTTCGTCAATTTTATTATTGACTACTCAAGGTATGGATACATTTACCTGATGCACCGTAAGTCTGAATGCTTTGAGAAATTCAAAAAATTTAAGGTGGAGGCGGAGAAGCGTCTGGGTAAAAGTATCAAATCACTACGATCCGACCGTGGTGGAAAATACATTTTTGAAGAGTTTAAGGACTACTTATCATCAGAGAGAATTACATCCTAGTTGATTGCACCTGGCACTCTTCAGCATATTGGTATAGCAGAAAGAAGGAATAAGACTCTTATGGAGATGGTAAGGTCAGTGATGAATTATTTAGGTTTACCACATTCATTTTGGGGACTCGCTTTAGAGACAGCGAATTATATTTTGAACATGGTACCTTCTAAGTTAGTATCTTCTACTCCCATAGAATTGTGGACCGGGCGTAAGCCTAGTCTGAAACACATTCAGATTTGGGTGTCCAGCACGTGTGCTAAAATGGAATGTGGGTAAATTGGAACCGAGAACATAAATCTGTTTCTTTGTGAGGCATCCCAAGAGAACGAAGGGTGGTCTATTTTATAATCTTAAGGATCAGAAGGTCATTGTTAGCATCAATGTCCGATTCTTGAAAGAAGATTATATTATGGATCACATGCCCAAATGCACAGGATTCAGATTTTGCACAGCCTGTTACTGTTAGTATACAAACACAGGTAGTGCCTCGTCGTAGTGGGAGGGTTGTTCATCAACCTGATCGGTATATGTTATTAGGAGAGTGGTTTGATAAGATCTCGGCTGAACCAGATACCGAGCCCTGTAACTATAGTGAATTACTAAAAGACAAAGATGTAGATCTTTGGCAAATGGTTATGAATTCAGAGATGGAATCTATGTATTTTAAAAAGGTCTGAAAACTTGTAGAACCACCCAAAGGGATAAAATTAATTGGATGCAGGTGGATCTACAAGAAGAAGAGAGGAGTAGAAAGAAAGGTTGAAACCTTCAATGCTAGACTTGTTGCTAAAAGGTTCACTCAGAAAGAAGAGATCGACTATGAGAAAACTTTTTCACCGGTAGCCATGCTTAAGTCTATCCGGATTCTCTGATCTATTGCCGCACATTTTGATTACGAAATTTGGCAAATGGACATCAAGACAGCTTTCTTTAACGAAAGTCTTGACAAGTGTATCTATATGATACAACTAGACAGATTCCTTGCAAAGGGCCAGGAGCATATGTTGTGCATGCTTAAGGGATCCATTTATGGACTTAAGCAGGCATCGAGATCTTAGAACACTCGGTTTGATCAATTTATAAAATCTTATGATTTTGATCATAGTCTGGATGAATCCTGTGTGTACAAGAAGCATGACGGAAGCATGGTGATCTTCTCAGTACTTTATGTAGACGCTATCTTGCTAATCGAAAATGATGTGGGGCCATTATCTACAGTTAAAGTATGGTTATCTGGGCAGCTCGATATAAAGAACTTGGGAGAAACTAGTCACATCCTTGGGATCAAGTTTGTGCGAGATCAGAAAAAAAGGATGTTGGGCTTATCACAAGCAAAGTATATCGATGATATCCTTACTCGTTTTAGCATACATGATTCTAAGAAAGGGTTCTTCCCTTTTAGGCATGAATTCACTCTATCGAAGGATCAGTATCTTAAGGCACTTGATGAGATAGAGAAGCTGAAGGCAATTCCTTATGCTTTGGCAGTAGGAAGCCTTATGTGTACTACGCTTTGCACTAGACCCGACATCTTCTTTGCCGTTGGCATGGTTAGCAGATATCAGTCTAATCTAGGGTAGGAGTATGAGACTACGGTAAAGATATAATCAGGTACCTAAAATGGACTAATGATTATATGTTAGTTTATCAGGCAGACCGTCTAGTACATTTGGGGTACACAGACTCATATTTTCAGTCAGACATATAACTTGCATTAGGAGACAACCTTGCAGATCCTTTGCAAAGAGCTTACCGGCTAAGACTTTTGATAGTCACGTAGAGGGCATGGGAGTCAGATATATGGAAACATGGTTTTGAGTATAAGTGGGTGATTGTTAGGGTTGGTATACTGAAAATTATGTTTTTAGTATTTAATTTTATTTTTTAATAAAATTAGTTTTTTTTATTTTATGAGAATCTTTATGAGCAATGTATGCATATCTTTTCTTTGTTATGCATGAATGTCCAATATTCTGTATAGTATTTAATCTGGTGTGTAGAGTACGGCTTACATACAGAAGATCAGATTTTAGATTCTTATAGAATATAAGTTTTATGTTCACAGTTTAGATGAAAATGGACATACCATTAGTACGACTGTGGTACAAAGTTTTAGTAAATCTGTCTTGGTTACGAAAAAAAGATAATAACATCGTCTATTATTCTGACTCTCTCTGCCAGTACACTTTGTGTGTATTAAACAGGACATTTGGGGTAATTAATTTTGTACTGACTACTGACTATATAAATTAATTTACACCCAATATTATTATGAATAGTGCTTATCCTCTTAATTCTGAAATAATTATTGATTTGCATATATTTAATATTCATTATTTTGATTCATTAGAGGGCGCGATCTTATATGGGTCTTGTAGACATCCCAATTTGACCCCGCCTAATCTTAGGCGAATTCGATGATGAAAATAGGTGGAATAGTGCTTCAGTACGATCATCGGGAAGTGATCTAAGCTCGGTATTTGAACCCAAACATCAAAAACCTTCAAACCAGTGAAATTGAACCGAACCATCGATTACTTGTTGTCCAAGTCATTGTCAAAAGTGGCGCCCGCCATGTTCATTGTGACGGCTGTCAATAGAACCCTCTTGAAAATCCTAGCCAAAAGTGGCGGCCGCGAACTCCAACATGGCGACCGCCAACTCACATTGTGGTGGCTGCCAATAGAACCTTGTGGAACCTTTTCCAACCTAGCGGCCGCCAGCTTGCATTGTGGCGGCTGCCAACTCCAAATGGCCTGACTTGTCTTAAAATGTGGCAGTGTCTGATTGGTTGAAGAATTCTATAAATATCGTACCCCAGCGTACGTTTTCAGTACGAATTTTGAGTGAGAGAGACTCTGTCGATACATCGAGCGATCCCAAACCCCGACGCCAAACCCCTGCTGAGATACCGAGATCCGAGCCTTCCAATGCCTAGATTGCAACCCTAGCTTGGATTTTCACTCGAGGATTGGTACGCCGAGGCACATTCCACAACTTGAGGATTCCCTGCAATTTAGGTAACTTGTTAGGATCCTCAGTCCTTCTAACTCCATTTTCTCTCTTTTAGAGTGACCAGGTTACTTTAATTATTCTATCTCTATTGTTTTCTTTTATTGTTTATAATTATTTCATTCATGTTTAAATTCAATTTTTTTTAACTTAGTTAATTTACTTGTCTTAGTTCTTTACTTGTTTACATTAAGCTTATTAAACCATTAAATGGTGCTAGTATTCTTTAACAATTACAATTTAGTAATATTGTTAATTGTTATAACAATGCACTTATATTTATGTGAATGTGGTAATCAATACTACATTTCACATTTAAGTTAAATGGTTATTTTTAATTCATTTTGTTTTGCAAGCATTAGTTTAATTTTTTTTATTGGCGTTTATTTTAAATTTTTTTTACTTTTCTTGTTATGTTAATTTAGTGTTTTAGAATTCATTTTCTTTTTCTTCATTTTAGTTAGTCTAATTTCTTTTACTAAGTATTTCATTTTATTTTCTTTTCTTGTAATTCTAATTTAATACTTTGCTTTATTTTTTTTCTAGTATAGTATTATTTTCCTAACTTCTTCTTTCTGTAATAGTGTAATTTTCTTCCATAGCATTCATTTTATTTTATTTTTCTTACTTTATCATTAACATTATTTTACGCATAATGTAGCATCTTAATCTTTTTATTAACTATAATTTTCTTATAAAGTTTTATTTAGCATTTCTTTTCTCTTAATGGTAGTATTTATTTTTTTTAAAACTCTATCTTCTAGTTTTATTATTCTTCATTCTATCAAATTTAAAAATTACAAAAGACTTTTAAGCTAACTTCCATCTTTAAATGACATTCTAATTTGCTCTTTTAATAAAACTAAAACTCTTTTATTTGTTTAATTTCTTTTATCTTCTTTTCTTTTTCTTTTATTTTCTTTAAAAGTATAAAATATAAATAAGTTAGATCTTCTTTATTAATAATTTTTTCAAAACCTTCTTTTCCTAAGATTAATTTTCATTTTATAATGTTTTTCTTTTTTTTTTATTTTGTTAAAACCCAAAAATCATAAAAATGGATAAAAAAATGTAAATAATTAGGTTTTCTTCTTTTTCAATAACTTAATAACGTCTTCTACATTTTTCATTTTAGTTTGTTTTTTTTGTTTTTTTATTTTTCTTTAAACTTTCAAAATTCTCTTTGTTATAAAACTCTCATAAGCTTTCTTTTAGCATATAATTCCCATGCATCTTTTTACATTTAGTTTTTTTTGTCTTTAATGTTAATTTAGTTTATTTTTAATTATGCATATTTTTTGCTATTCTCTTTAAATACATGTTTAGACTTGTTTAGTCTATTTTGGTAGAAAATCTTTGTTTAGGTATTGGTAATTTTTAACTTGCTTTTATTATTTTATGCAAATCATGATAGTTAGCTTATTTTTGTGAATATTGCATGTGAATATGTTCCATGAATCCTTTAGATAGATATTGTATGTTATAGGACTTATAATTTTTCTTTTGACACTTATTTTTTTTGAAATATTTTGTACGTATTTATGTATTTTCTATACTTGATTTTGAATGTTCTCTCATTGCCTACATTTTCTTTATTTGCATACATTTGAGAAATTCTATTGAAGATCCAATGATGATTAGTAGAGGCCAACCTTATGGTTGGGCGAACGGGGTACCTAACACATTACCCGATTCGTACCTTAGCCCTCGAATCATTTTTCTCTGGTTAACATTTTCAAAAGACCAGTGACCATTTTTTTTATTTTTCTTATTTTTTCTCAAAAACTAAGTGGCGACTCCATTTTTGATAAAAAGAGATTTTCAAAATTTGATTTTCAAGATATTTAAAATATTTTCTAAAACATATTTGATTCTCCTTATTTTTGACCCCCCAAATCCCAAAATCACAGTATTGTCTGGCGACTCTGCTGGGGACTGGTTTCTAAAATCAAATAAGAGGGCTAGATTTGAAAATATCATTGGTTCTTAATAAAAAATTTTACTTGTATTTTTGCATGCATATGTATTGTTCTTCAAATCCCCTTTGCCTGGTCGATCCGATACCCTGAACGTTAATTCATTTCAGAAATTGTTGGAAAGACGGGCTACCCTTACTGACTGTACGCTATCATAGGTGCAGTAAAAGAGTTCAGGCGTACTGTTTGACCATGTCCTGCACCACTCTAGGCATGGGAGGTATATACCCAGCTCTATTCAGAAGATACCCTGTTCGATTGACCAAAACTGGCCTTTTGCATATAGTAAACTTAGAACCCCCCAATTAGGTGCGGCTAACTCTATTAGGATTACGTGGTTTTCTTTATTGTATGTTTTGGTTGTATATTGTTAGGATTATTTGTTCGAATTAGGCTATTTTTTTTCCGAATTCAGCCCAAATTTTCTGTTATCTTTTGACTAGATCAGTTTTTTGCCTTCGGGTTCTTACCTAGATTTTGTCCTCCACACTGATCAGTTTCTCATGCCATAGTTCTCATCCCGGGGTCATGTCCGTGTTTTGTTCTGACACCTTTAGGATAGTCTATCTCTTCTCCGGGTTCTTCTCAGATTGTCAGTTCTTCCCTGTTGATGTAGTAGGCTTCTTCCTAGGGTCATGCCGGTGTTTTGTTTGGACCTTTAAGTTTATTTATGCCCTTACGGGTTTTGCTCGGGTTGCTAATTCTATATCCCATTTTCTTTAGTCTAGACTTGCTTTCTTTAACCCCCTATATTTCGACCTGCGTGAGAAAAGTATTATTCTTCTACCGTTATGCTGCCGTTTTTTTGTTTCCATAGGTCAAACCAGTCTCTTGAGGATTAGAATAGTCTTCTTGTCGGAATGCCGTCCGCTTAAGATAAAACCTTTCCTCTAGAGCTTAGTTGATCTATGCCCTTTGGTTCTCATCTGAGGTCTTCAGACGTTCAATTGTTATGCTGGTGGTACGGGCTCAGCAGGGGCATTATTTCAGTTTTAACTGTTTTGGGTATTTGAGGTATTTTCTTTCTATTATCTGAAACTAGTTATTCTGCTTGTGAGATTTAGGTTTTTCTGTGGGATACCATTGATCTGGAAAGAATACAATTGACACAAGTTTGGGTAAGATTAGAATCGGGCAGACTTCGTAGAGTTTCTGAATCAACTAACATGGAAGAGAATGAAGTTAATTTGACATCCCTGATGAGGGCTATTACCGAGATACACCGAGCTGTGGAGCAGCAGATCCAAGCTCAAACTTAATGTCAGGCACATATACAAGCAATTTAGGCCCGTATGCTCGGTGTAAATGGGCAGCCAGATAACGCAAATGAGAATGCCAAAAATGTGTGGGATGACAACTAGGGACCGAAGATATCACAAGTCGTGGGATCACTGCGGGTTCCCCACCCAATTGTAGTAGAAGAGAAAAACACTGCCTAGTCTAGGGAATCTGCGCTGGCAGAAAAGATTGACCAGATGGAAACGGTGTTGAGGAAAGCCAAATGAGTTGAGGAGTATATACTCGACTTAGGGGGACTCTGCCTGTTCCCAGATGCCAAATTGCCAGAAAAGTTCAACATGCCGGACATGAAAAAATTTGACAGAATCAGAGATCCCAGAATTCATCTCCGAATGTATGTTGGTACCCTGTCACCAATGGGGATTGATGACCAGTTGAAGGCTTAGCTCTTTTACCGATCTCTATCTGGGGCAGCCCAGAAATGGTTCCTCTCCCTTGATGTAGCTAAAATCAAAACGGGGGAAGACATTGCCACGGTTTTCATTAGCCAGTATATTTACAATGTCTAATTGGACGTTATTACTCGAGAGCTTGATACAACCCGGTAAGAGAATCAGGAATCTTTCGTCGACTTTTTGACCCGATGGAGGGGTAAAGCTGCAAAGATGACAAATAGGCCCTCTGAAAAGGAGCAAGTCCGAATCGTAGTAAAGAATCTGCAACCCCCCTGAAATGCTATCTGATTACACAGCCGCTCTCCACATTCGAGCAGTTATTTGATGATGGGGTTCAGATAGAACACGCAATCCAATCCGGTGACATTGAGAAAATTGAACCCAGTCAGAAACCACCAAGAAGGACTTTCCCTGCAACCAACCAAAATCCATTCGCTGCTCGATCGGGCGAGGTGAACCTTTTAAATCCTTCTTCTTCTACCCATCTAGAAAACAGCCTTCAGTAGTCAGACAATGGCCAATAGCAACAAAAGCTGAGGAGGGTCTTCACTCCCCTCAATATTTCTTTATCCACAGCCCTGAATCGACTCGTTGAGAAGGGGCTCATCAAGCCATTGGACCCCATGCATGTTCTTGATCCACTTCCTCCGAGGTACAATGCCTCCCAATATTGTGCTTTCTACCAAGGTCACGGGCATTTAACTATGAGGCTCCGCAATGGGATCCAGAATCTCATTGACAATAAAGTGATCCCTCCTCCATCAGCAAACCCAAAGCCGAACGTTATTACTAACCCATTACCAAATCATGCTAGGAAGCCTTGGGTAAATTGCATGTCTTTAGGAGAATCGGAGGACCCGAGCCAACACATCTGCTCAGCACACCTACCCCGCCCTCATGTTTCAGTAGCTGAAAACCAAACAGTATGCTCGTTCATGGTGCTTGGAGGCAGCCAATACAAAATGGAGGAATAGAATGATAATGCCTGGAAATGGTATCGACCGATTATCCAAACCTACCAACAAAAGGAGGAGCGCAATGAAGAGGATGACTGGCCATTGGATTACCTAACTCGACCTTCTGGCTTTGGTCATGTGCTTAATGAATCACCCTTCCCCAACTTTTTGAGGAGGAAATACACGTTGACGACATGCAATCCTATTGGCTAGTCAGGGTTGTGTTGAAATCTGATGGGACCGAATGGACTGCTTTTTAGGCCCCTGTGATCAGCAAGTGAATTTTATTGAAGAGGACATATGGGAAGAAATTGATAACACGTGAGCTATTGAAGATGACAAGGAAAGACGAGAAAGGGCAGCCATTAGTGACTTAAATGATTTGTGGACATTCGAAAGCTCTCTGCACGTAAACGAAGTAAGATAGACTGATAATGTGATGCTAGGGTTATGGGACCCCGAAGACGGCGTGGAACACCTAACTAGAAGTGGACGACATTTTAAGCCAACTCAGCTAGAGAAGGGACAGCCAGGTGGAAAAGGGAAAAGGATAGAGCAAGAGGAGGAAGATGATGCTGTACTGGGACCGTTGAAAAAGACACAGGCTAACATCAGTATCTGGGGCTTGTTGATGGCGTCGCATAAGCATAGACAAGCTATTTTGAAAGTATTGAACAAGGCCAGTGTCCCGATAGACGCAACCCCCGTGGTAACTTATTGGACTTATTTTACCAGCTGTCGAGCCAAGAGTCGTTTCCTTCTCTGATAAGAATGTGCCCGTTGAAGGAAAAAGTCACAATAAGCCACTTCACATCACCGTCAAGTGCCTAGAAAAGTGGGTCCTGGTGACCCTTATTGACAATGGATCTGCTTTGAACGTCTATCCGTTGAGAACAGTCGTCTGCTTAGGGATGAGGCCAGACCAGTTCACTCCCTGGAATTAAGGAGTGCGAGCCTATGACAACATAAGAAGGGATGTGCTGGGACTGGTGTCATTAGCCATTTTAGTAGGACCTCTGGAAACCTCAGTTGAGTTTCACGTGCTAGATGTGCCGGCCTCTTTCAATCTGCTGCTGGGTAGGCCGTGGCTACATGACCCGAATGTTCAGGTAGTGCCGTCTACCCTTCACCAGAAACTGAAATTAATAAAAGATGGGGCTATTTTGACCATTCATGGAGAGGACAGTATTCACCCTCCAAAATGTGGAGAGGGCACAACTCTGCTAGAAGTTTAACATAGTGAAGGTGATGTGTTGCTCAACGATTTTTAGTTTGGTGAAGTACAGGCCGTTCAGACGCTGATGAATGAGGAAGAAAGGTATGTTAACCCACGAGCCTTAATAATGATGAAAAAAATATCCTTCTTCCCCGGTATGGGATTAGGGCTCAAGATGCATGGAATCCCGAAACCCATTCAAGTATTGTCGATTTTGCACTGTTTTGGTCTCGAGTATGAGCCAACGGAAGAAGATCTGAAAGGGCCTAGAAGGAGGTGAAAGGCCAATTATTCTGGGGCACTCAATGGATACTTCGTCAAAGAAGGGAAAGATTTCCCGTGTTGTGGCTTTCCAGAACCATGGATTGATGAAGAGACCGGTTGAAAGCTGCCAGGATTGGAGATATTTTTCAGCCACCAGTTGTCTGACACAGAGGAGGAAGAAACAGTGGAAGGAGAAAAGAAAGAAAAGAAGATTCAGAAAGAAGATTGGGCTGACAGATTTGACGGTATCGACCTGGGAATACTGTTCAACTAGAAGATGACTCAGCTGCGTATAACTGAATTGGACTGTTTCATGATGGGCTTTAGCGCACCAGCAGATTGTACCAAGCTCATCGTTGACGCGGCCACAAAGAAAGTAAACAATTGGTCCATCGAGTCTTCTGGTGTGTAGGTTATCTATCCTGAGTCCAAGTCTGAGTTAGAGTCTGTAATTGAGGGCACGTCCGTTAGTGCTCCTCTCCATGCTTTTACCATTGAGTTTGTAATTCTCACCGTTCTTAATGAAATGCACAAGATTTCTGGTTACTCTACTTTGTTCAATTTATTTCAAATGCCTTTCGACGATTTTCAATTCGACAGGAATATTCCCGAAGAAAAAAAAAATTTAATAAAAAGAGAAGAAAAAATGCGTGCCTAACCAATAATTGAAAAAACTTTATCACTAAATCTGGGTGATGAAATTAATTCGCAAAATGTTCAAATTGATTTTTCTTTATCCTTAGCTGAAAAAAATAGTTAATAACTTTATTAAAAGAATTCAAAGATGTGTTTGCATGGTCTTATGAGGATATGCCCGAAATTGATCTCGACATTGTCCAGCACCACATTCTCCTGTACCCTGATGCTAAACCGATTAAACAAAAACTAAGACAAATTTGGCCAGAATGGGCTCTGAAGATCAAAGAAGAGGTTGCCAAACAGTTCAACGCTAGATTTCTAATGGTAACCGAATATCCGAAATGGGTAGCCAATATAGTGCCAGTTTTAAAGAAAGACGGTCGTATCTAAGTCTGCGTGGATTTTTTAGACCTCAATAAGGCCAATCCGAAGGACGATTTTTCGCTACCACACATCGATGTCCTAGTAGACAGTACAGCGGGACATGCCTTGTTGTCATTCATGGATGGCTTCTCCGGGTATAACCAGATTTTGATGGATCTTGAAGACAGAGAAAATACGACATTCACCACGCCTTGGGACACCTATTGTTACCGTGTTACGCCATTTGATTTGAAGAATGCCAGAGCAACCTATCAAAGGGTTGCCACTACCTTATTGCATGACATGATACATAAGGAGGTTGAAGTGTACGTGGACGACATGATAGTCAAGTCTGAGGATCGGGATGGCCACATTATAGCACTGCAAAAATTCTTCGAGAGGATTCGAAAGTACAAAATGCGGCTTAACCCACATAAATGTGCATTTGGAGTCACTGCCGGAAAAATGCTTGCATTTATGATCACCCAACGAGGCATCGAAGTCGATCCCTCAAAAATCAAAGCAATTTTGGAAATGCCTCCTCTGAGGATCGAGCAAGAAGTTAGGGGTTTTCTGGGAAAGATCCAACTTATCGGCCGCTTCATCACTAAATTGATAACTACTTATGAGCCCCTTTTTCGTCTATTGAAGAAATGAGTAGAATTTGAATGGGATCAGAAATGCCAAGACGCTTTTGATGCCGTACGACAGTACTTACAAAATCCTCCTGTTCTAGCTCCTCCCAAACCTGACAGGCCATTGATCCACTATTTGTCGGTGACTGATTCAGCTATGGGTTACATGTTTGCACAAGAAGGTGAAACTAGAGTCGAAAAAGCCATCTACTACTTAAGCAAAAAGATGACCAGGTCAGAAATACGATACACGCCATTGGAGAAGACGTGTTGGGTCTTGGTTTGGGCTTCCCGAAAACTAAGGCACTACATGTTACCTTTCACAGTAAACATCATCTCTCGGATGGACCCGTTGAAGTATCTGTTCAAAAAACTGCAATGACAGGAAGGCTGGCCTGATGGTTGCTGCTATTATCCGAGTTTGATCTCTAATATGTCGCCCGAAAGTCAGTCAAGGGCAGAGCAGTGGCAGAATTTCTGACCAACCAACCAGTTGAAGGGGCTGAAGACACGAAATTTCAGTTTTTTGACGAACAACTAATGAAAGTTAGGGACGACAAATGGCTATGGAATAGAAGTCCTTATGGCTATGGAATAGAAGTTGGCGCATCCAATCAATATGGCTATGGAATAGAAGTCCTTCTTGTCACCCTCGATGATTCACATGTTCCGTTGTCCCTGAAACTCAATTTTGAAGTCACCAACAATTAGGCTGAGTATGAAGCGTGCTTAGCAGATTGGAGCCAACCTTAGAATTAGGGGTAAGGAAACTAGAAGTCATTGGAGACTCAGCATTGGTAGTTTTGCAAGCGAGAGGGGAATGAAAGGTCAGGGATGTAAGCTTAATTCTCTACCATTAAGAACTGGAGAGGCTGATACCGTGCTTTGAATCAGTAATCTTCACCAATGTTCCGTAACTGCAGAACAAGTTCGTCGATACATTGGCCACCCTAGCATCCATGATTGACATACCACTCAGAGTTCGGATGAGACCTTTGATAATTGAGCAAAAAAGGAAGCCAGCATATGAGATGACAGCCGCTATCGAAGAAAGCACTAACGGACTTTCGTGGTATTTTAAAATTCAAAACTTCATAGAGAAAGGACAATATCCCAAGTTTGCCAGTAAAAAGGACAAACAGGCGATACGACGACTGTCTGCACAGTTTGTCATTTATGGTGGTAGACTGTACAAATGAGGACATTCTGGGGTCAACAAGCAGTGTGTAAACAATGAAGAAGGGCAAGAACTGATGAAGGAAATCCACACAGGAGTTTGTGGGCCACATATGAGCGAAAATATGTTAGCCAAGAAGATCCTACGACAAGGGTACTTTTGGATGACGATGGAAATAGATTGTATTCAGTTTTTGTGGAGGTGTCATAAGTGCCAGATTCACACAAATCTCATACACGTTCTGCCGTCTCAACTGTATAATTTGACGTCACCTTGGCCGTTCTCAGTATGGGACATTGACGTAATTGGCAGAGTAACCCCGAAGGCATCCAATGGACATGAGTTTATCCTCGTGGCCATTGACTATTTCACTAAGTAGGTGGAAGCAGCTTCCTACTTAGTACTGAAGTCATTTCATGTCGCTAAGTTTATCAAACAAAACATCATTTGCTGATGTGGGGTACCACATGAAATTATCTCGGATAATGGCTCACATTTTTAAGGAGAGGTTCTGGATCTTTTCGAGAAATACCGAATAGTGGCTCATTAATCCTCACCATATTGACCGCAAACCAATGGGGCGGTGGAGGCAGCAAACAAGAACATCAAGAAAATTTTACAAAAGACAATCAACTCACACAAAGAATGGCCAGAGCATCTACCATTTGCACTATGGGGATACCGAATGTCGATTAGAACTTTAACTGGAACTACGCCATACTCTTTAGTGTACGGGATGGAAGCCGTCCTCCCCATTGAGGTGGAAATTGCCTCGCTAAGGGTAGTGGCCGAGGCCAGTATCTCAAAAGCAGAATGGTAGAGAAATTGGATGGAAGAATTGCTCTTGTTCGATGAAAGAAGGCTGCAAGCTCTATTTCATGTACAAGGTTACCAAAGGAGGATAGCTCGAGCGTTCAACAAGAAGGTCAAGACTCAAGATCTTAGAGAAGGCGATCTGGTTCTTAAGGAAATCAGAGCTCCTATCTTCGACCCGAGGGGCAAATTTAAACCAAACTGGTCCAGACCATTTTTCATCAAAACCATCATGACCGGTGGTGCAGTCATAATCATGGATTTGGATGGCAATGTATTCTCCACCCCAGTTAACCTTGATCAACTCAAAAAGTACTTTCCCTGAGGCAAAAATAAAGATAAAATAGAAGCTCGCTGAGTTGAAAATCAAAAAGGCAATTCAGGCAAAAGTTAGAGCAGCCCGCAAGACTGAAAATCCGAAAGGACGACCTTGACAAAAGTTAGGGCATTGTAAAAGGAGAGTGTCAATACCCGAGTAAAAACTGGGCCCGAACTACGTTAAGGCCTGATTACATCTTTTTAGGATACGTAGGTAGCTTTTATTAAGAAGTCCGGCCACTTTCTTTGTTTTTAATCATCTTTGAATCTGAGTAAGACCAATGCAAATTAATTTTTGAATTTTAATAATAAAGGCATTCAAGTTTTGGATAAATTTAAATCATCTTAAACACAAAGTGAAAGTTGTTCATTACTTCAGATAAAACTACAAAGTTCTTAAATAAAGGGAGGGCACACAAGTCCCAAACTCTATAAAAAAAAAGAAAAAGAAAAAAAAAGCTGTGAATTTTTCAAAATAAAGCAGAGATCCTCAAACTCTTATCCTTTTCGCTGCTTGTTTCCCCTCTTCTTTATCTTTCTTTTTCCTATCTTGTGTCAACCATATCTTGTATTCAGCTGAAAGATTAGGACACTGCAACTCGTGCATCTCCATCAATGAGCGAGATGGCCAGGCATCTCGATACTGTGCGAGAAAAGGAACCCGCAGTGCAGAAGAAAACAAACGGCTTCGAATATTGGGAAATACGATCTGACTTCGCTCGAACTGCCGCATGATCCTGTGAGGGTAGTAAAAAGTAGTCTGACGCAGACCAATCAGCAAAATGCCTGGGTGATCCATAGTGGTTAGAGTCATAGCAGGAATTCGCCACTAAGGGCATTGCCAAGTAATGTCTGAACCGGTCAGAGAGGAAAGCTATTGTCGCCAAGATGCCTCAGTGTCACATATTTGATAACGCAGACGGTAAGGGAAAGCAGCAGCATTGTGTCTATCAATGGGAGGTTTTTGTATAAGGTTCACCTTCTCCATCAGCCAGATCTATAGCAAGAGTTAGAACAATAAGAGAAAGGTTTTTTTTAGCGTAATAGAGAGCTTGATACAAAGGAAGATGCTAAGATCACCTGGAGAAGTAGAGGGCTGCCAACAAAGGTGGTAGTTTCGCCACGATGAACAGCGTCCAAGCCCAGCAGTGTCTCAACCAAAACCAGGGGCACAAAGTCTTTCCTCATCCACATTTAGCCAGCAATATCGACCAGGATACAACTAACCCGCCCATCAGGAGGGACAAGGAGATACTGGGCAAGAAGGCAGAAGCAGAGTGCATAACGACGCCGTAACTGAAAGTTGAGATCGCTGAGGTCACCAGTAGAATGAAACCTCTCAATAAGCCACAGATTGTCAAGACAGTCACCCGAGGTCAGACGGATAGCCTCCATTTTAGACAAACCGCAGAGTTGCATCACCTGCTGTCGAGCCGAGAGAAAAGGAGCAGGAACGACAACAGAACTCTGTGGAGTCAATTCCAAGATGGCAGTGAACTCCTTCACAGTGGGGCATGATTCTTTAAAGCCAAACTGAATGACGTGAGACTGCGGATCCCACAGTTGTGCAGTAGCAATCAGTAAGGGTCTGTTAATCTTCACAGTCCTTAATGAGAAAAGGGCGGTAAGGCCAAATGGGGCAAAGTTCAAATGCTCGATGTGAAAGAATGCCTCAATCCATGAAGAAAGTGGGGTAGCCATATGAGAGTAAGCAACAGAAAAGGGAGCCTCGGGGGCTGTATTTATAGGGCAGGAAAAAGCGATAAACCAAAAAAAATTCGGCAAAAGGCACACTCATTGTGGCAGCCGCCAACTTGAAAAAGCACAATACAGTAACATCATCGCTTTGACCAGGCGGTTGACATGTTGGAGGTGGTGACCGCCATGTTGAAGGGGAAATCGCCATGTTGGTTGTGGCGGCCGCCATGTTGAAATATGACGGGTATAGTCAATTTGAAATTTCTATGGATTATGTAAAATGTTGACGTTCACATTGTACATACAAGACAGCTTGAGCAGTAAATAAGAGAGAATCACACAACAGATGAGCATAAAGCAATAAAGTGGGACGAAGGTCCAAAATACAATAACAGTGTATCAGAATATAAACTGGGGCACCCAGGCCTAATAAACAGTAAATTGGGGCACGCCGGCCCATGGATTAAGTAAATGTATAAAAATATGTCAAGCAGCTGGGGCACGCAGGCCCATCAAAAGTAATGTGTTAGGAAATAAACAAAACTATGGGGGAGGGGAAGCTCTCTCTTAGGTATGCCTTGAGCGAACTCGTCAGGAAGGGACGGCCTCCTCCGAACCATCGTCCTTGAAAAGTCTGTCAAAGTCATCCTCATCATCACTGCCAGAGGAAGAAGGCACGACTCTGGATCGACTATGAGCAGATGAGACAGATCCTCTGGAACGGGCCTAGGAAGATGCGCGGGATCCACGACCTCGAGTAGGGACTGGAACCGAGACAGGAGCAAGAGCAGGTGGCGAAAAAGCGGCAGCTATCGGAGGCTGTCAAAGGAGACAAGATAATAAGAAAACAATATAAAGGAAAGAAAAGAAATCAAAAGACAAGCACTCACCGGCCAAGGAACAAAAGGAATCCCAGCTGCACGCAGAGCAGCATTCTGTTGGCGGACAAGGGTCCACAGGCCGCTCATCATTAGCATGATACCATCCAGCCAAGCTTGATCCGTATGTGGAAAAATAATACAAAATTGAGCAGTCTACGAATAAAGGAAATACAGAAAAGGAGGTAACTCAAAAGAATAAGCCTGTGCATATACTGGCTAGAACTCTGGCGCTGGAGGAACCGGGATAGGAATATTGAAAGGATACCCATCCACGAAGGAAGATACGGTCCATGGTATCTCGACACTCCCAGCCCTAACCCCACCAGCTTGATCAGCAGCAGCAGGACTAGCGTCAGCAGCTGCAGCAGCACCAGCACCAGTAGGCTCTGGAGCCGGTCCCCTTCTCCTGCCACCAGGGGCAGCCAGGCCAGGACCTAGAGGACCCATCAGGTGTGCCTGGGCCCAGGCTGCATAATCCCCCTCCACCACCAGTAGCTCCGAAGCTAGGGTCCCCACTGTCACCAGCAACACGTCAACAGGACCTAGATGATCAGCCCGGCGCATACGAACTGGAGGGACCACTGGTATCCTGAAGTGATCAAGGCTGAGCAATTAGCGAACCACTCGCTCGCCAAGATAGTACTCCCTGCCAAAATGGGCCCTCCAGCAGAATCCGCCTAGAAGCAATATCTCGGCTGCGCATCAAATCTGTGCTGGCCCGATCCTCCACTCCCCTCTAGTAATCAGTATGTAGTACAGTGCAATGAACAGAAATAGTGATCAGTGTACAGCGTAGTGATCAGTATACAGTACAGAGAATAGCACAGTAAATCGTAAAAATGATACCTGCTCTGGAGTCAGCTGATCTAATGAGACCCAAAATCAATCGATGTTCTTTCCCCCAGCCTTCTTCCCCTTCAGCCCTTGGGACCACCGGGCTGCTCGGGGAATGACTAGAGGGTCTGCTGCAGAGTTCGCCGGGACATGTAGCCCGAGGAACTCGTAAGTCCACAGCTGCAAAGAAAAAGAAATTAGTCAGCAGATAACGCATAACGGCAAATAAAGAAAGGAACAGATAAATGAGCAAAAAAACTAAATCATACCTCCCAGAACTTTCAGTATCCTCCCATGCTGAGCTCCTGAGGGAACCGGGTCAGTATCCGCATGAATCTGTAGAGGGTGGCAAGAGCAGCTCCTCCCAAGTTGAATGAAGCAACCCGATCCACACGAGCAAGAGCACCGAGGTAATGCAAATGAATGGTATTCTCCTTGTTAGAAAATAAGGAGGCACCAAACATATACATAAAAAAACCCCGGGCAACCCACTCGAAGTGGCGTGGCTCAAAGAACCAAGTGTATCGGACCCGGTCTCTGTCTATCTGTGCAGGGATGGCTCCAAGGAAATACTACAACGCATTGACATACCGAGCTAGGGACGGATCAAATGGAATGGGCGGCCTACCAACCCGGATGCCGGTAATCAGAGCAAAATCTAGAGGCGTCAGAGTAGCCTCGAAGGTGGTAAAGTGGAAAGTGTTGGTGGTATCCCACCACCGCTCAGCCAGGGCCGTCAGCCAGACTCGACCATTGCTCGTCCTACCCAACAGGGGTATGAATCGAGCAAAATCAGAGGCGCCAATAATGGCCCGGCTGGGAGAAGGGAGGGGATCATACCACTCCAACACCTCCCCGGAGGTAGATCTCCCGAAACCTCTGACATAGTGACCAGCCTATAAAGAGGAGACAAATAGAGAATATATCTAGAACAGATCAAGTAGGCAAAGTACAGAATGGTATCTGAAGGCCAAGCCCTAGGAAACTAGGCACCCTAACCCTAGGTTCGTGTGTAAGTGACGACCCTTCGATTTCTTTGAAGCCCTAGGAAACTAGGCACCTTAACCCTAGGTTTGTGTGTAAGTGACGACCCTTTGGTTTCTTTCAAGCCCTAGGAAACTAGGCACCCTGGCCTTAGGGTCGTATGTAAGTGACGACCCTTCGATTTCTTTCAAGCCCAAGGAAACTAGGCACCCTAACCCTAGGTTCGTGCATAAGTGACGACCCTTCGATTTCTTTCAAGCCCGAGGAAACTAGGTACCCTGGCCTTAGGTTCGTATGTAAGTGACGACCATTCGGATTTTTTCAAGCTCTAGGAAACTAGGTACCCTAACCTTAGATTTGTGTGTAAGTGATGACCCTTCAATTTTTTTCAAGCCGTAGAAAACTAGGCACCCTGGCCCTAGGTCCGTGTGTAAGTGGCAATCCTTCAATTTCGCACGTCCTTGTTAAAAGGTAGAAATCTAAGCCCTGGCACGCTAGGCAAATCTCTATCATCTCGTGTTAAACTTTAAAAAAAATAATAATAATAAAATTCCTCAAAATCCTCGATTTTTCTAACATTTTCTAAAATTTTTCCTCAAAATCCTAGGTTTTTTTTCTTACATTTTCTAAAAAAATTTCTCAAAATTTTTAGAATTTTCTAAAAACTTTCTCCCCAAATTTCTAGGATTTTTCAAAAATGACAGGATTTTCTAAGTTTTCTGGGACTTTTGAAAAATTTAATTCTCTGAGACTTTTTGGAAAATGTCCTTTAAACTTCTAAAGTCAGTGAAAAATTTGTCTCAAACTTTAGAAATCTTTGACAAAATTGCCTCTAAATTTAGAATTTTTGGATAAAAATTACCCCTTTAAAATTTCATGCCTCAAAAATAACAAAATGTGTTTCCAAAAAATAATAAAACCAAGCTTTTTCACTAAAATAATTGTCATTCATTTGTTTGTTCAAACCCTAGTTGTCCCTACTGTTTTAATCTCCATTGCATAGGTATGTAAGCTAAGATCAAATCCCATCAAATCATCATCGACATCATCAAAACCATTCAAAATATCAAAATAAATCATCAATCATTATCATCTCAAATCACATCATATGGGAGTCCTATGCATACATCTATGTTTAAACATGCTTTGGTATTAAAATTATAAGGATATAGAGCGTACCGAAGGTTGCAGATGAGAAATGTGATGGTCGGGCTCCCGCAGTAACACGTCAACAACAATGGAATCCGTTAGAGGATCGTAGCGTCTCATCCTACGGGACACTATGCAATGAGGGACTGGATCGTAGGTATGTGGGTCAAAAGGTGCTAGGTGACCCTCTCCAGCGGGAAGCACGCTCTGCCTCGTGCAAAAGAGCATCCATCGCGGCGCTAGGCTGCGTAGCAGTAACACCGCTGGCGGGCTGACTAGTAGTCGTATCCCTAAGTGCCCCCATAGCGGAACTCTCGGCAGTAGCAGGACCCTGCCGTGCCCCTAAGTTATTGTCCCCTGGCCCTGGCCCGCCATGAAAAGGAACGGGATCACGAAGAGAAGGGTAAACATCCTGCGAAGGAAGCAAGAAAGAGCGAAAGAGAGTGTGGAAACAAGAAAGAGTGAGAGAGAGTTTGAGAGTGTTTAGGAGGCCAGAGAGACAGTAAGGATGTGAGAAATGAACCCACCCCACGCGCCTCAAGGACCCTTATGCGCGGTTGGACGTGGCGGCCGCCAACTTTGATTATGGCGTCCGCCAGGTTCGTGAAAAGTCACATGGCGTACGCCATGTTGAAAGGATTCTAACCCAGCGGCCGCCAGGTTCGAAGGGTTTGGAGGCGGCGACCTCTATATTAGAAGGAAAACAGCGCCTGTCAAAGGTCATTTCAGTCACTATAGATGTTTTAGTGCTGTTTGATACTTTTGATTGTTTGCATGCATTTTATTTCCTATATATGTGTTTATTTAGATTATTTTCTCTAGCAATAATAATTTTGAAAAAAAAAAAATTTGTTTTCTTATTGTATGTTCTTATGCATATTAACTTCATATGAATTATTTCGTATGCAAAATATTTTTAGCAAATATAAAGTTTCAAATCTTGTTTTTCAAAGAATAATTTCTTTAAATCCTGCTACCCCATCTTTTTGCAGTTATTCATTCCCGGTGAATTTAATTGTAACCCTTAACTCGGCTTTAATTATTTTTACCTTGCGCCTTAATTTATAGGTCTTAAATTGACCTATCAATCTGCAATCTTTCTTCCCGATAAATCAAAAAGTTTTAGCCGTGGCTTGACTTCCGATCATTTTAAATCTCGTTTCCGATAAACTTACCCTTTAAGTCTCGCATCCTGACTTAACTTATCAATTTGATGTTTACCTACTCGTCGGTCCTACTCACGACTCTAAACTGACTCGGTCCTCCTCACGACTCTAAATTGACTCATCGGTCCTCCTCACGATCCAAAATTGACTCGTCGGTTCTCATCACGACCCTAAGTTGACCCATCGTCCTCCTCACGACCTTAAACTGACTTGTCGATCCTCCTCATGACCCTAAACGGATCCGTCGGTCCTCCTCATGACCTTAAACTGACCCGCATTGTACTATACCTGTCATATATCATATTTCCTATCCTGCATTCTTGCATTTTGCTCCGCGAACTACGTTTCGGTCTGATCCCAAGAAAAATGGGTACGTAGGTAACTCGATGAAAGTTCGAGTACGACCAACATCATGCCTGTGTGTTTCTGGCCTAAGATTAATGGCTCAGTCAAATAGCTGTTGTCTCTGGATCTTTGATATAACATGTATCACGCATTGCTTTGCAAATCATATCAAATAAGGGCAACTGTAGACACCCCAATTTGACCCCAAATTCGATGATGAAAACAGGTGGAATAGTGCCTCAGTACGATCCTCGAGAAGTGATCCAAGTTTGGTATTTGAACCTAAACATCAAAAACCTTCAAACCAGTGAAATTGAACTGAACCATCGATAACTTGTTGCCCAAGTCAATGCCAAAAGTGGCACCCGCCATATTCATTGTGGCGGCCGTCAATAAAACCTCTTGAAAACCCTAGCCAAAAGTGGCGGCTGCTAACTCCAACATGGCGACCGCCAACTCACATTGTGGCGGCCGCCAATAGAACCCTGTGGAACCTTTTCCAATGTAGCGGCCGCCAGCTTGCATTGTGGCGGCCGCCAACTCCAAATGGCCTGGCATGTCTTAAAATGTGGCAGCATCTCTTTGGTTGAAGAATTCTATAAATACCATACCCTAGCGTATGTTTTCAGTACAAATTTTGAGTAAGAGAGGCTCTGCCGATACATCGAGCGATCTCAAGCCCCGACGTCAAATCCCTGCCGAGATACCGAGATCCGAGCCTTCCAACGCCTACATTGCAACCCTAGCTTGGATTTTCACCCGAGGATTGGTACGCCGAGGTACATTCCACAACTTGAGGATTCCTCTGTAATTTAGGTAACTTGTTTGATTCTCGGTCCTTCTAGCTCTATTTTCTCTCTTTTGGAGTGACCAGGTTACTTTAATTGTTCCATCTCTATTGTTTATAATTATTTCATTCATGTTTCAGTTTAATTTTTTCCAGCTTATTTAGTTTACTTGTCTTAGTTCTTTATTTATCTACATTAAGCTTATTAAACCATTAAATGGTGCTAATATTCTTTAACAATTACAGTTTAATAATGTTGTTAATTGTTATAACAATGCACCTATTTTTATGTGAAAGTGGTAATCAATACTACATTTCACACTTAAGTTAAATGGTTGTTTTTAATTCTTTTTGTTTTGATAGCATTAGTTTAATTTTTTTATTAGCATTTATTTTAAATTTTCTTTACTTTTCTTGTTAGGCTAATTTAGTGTTCTAGAATCTATTTTTTTCTTTATTTTAGTTAGTCTAATTTTTTTTACTAAGTACTTCATTTTATTTTATTTTCTTGTAATTCTAATTTAATATTTTGTTTTATTTTCTTTCTAGCATAGTATTACTTCCCTAACTTCTTCTTTCTATAATAGTATAATTTTCTTTCATAGCATTCATTTTATTTTATTTTCCTTACTTTATCATTAACATTATTTTACTCATAATGTAGCATCTTAATCTTTTTGTCAACTACAATTTTCTTATAAAATTCCATTTAGCATTTTTTTTATTTTAATGTTAGTATTTATTTTCTTTTAAAACTCTATCTTCTAGCTTTATAATTCTTTATTCTATTAAATTTAAAAATTACAAAAGAATTTTAAGCTAACTTCCATTTTTAAATGGCATTCTAATTTGCTCTTTTAATAAAATTAAAACTTTTTTATTTGTTTCGTTTCTTTTATCTTCTATTCTTTTTCTTTTATTTTCTTTACAAGTATAAAATATGAATAAGTAGATCTTCTTTATTAATAACTTTTTCAAAACCTTCTTTTGCTAAGATTAATTTTCCTTTTATAATGTTTTCCTTTCTTTTTCATTTTGTTAAAACCCAAAAATCATAAAAATGCATAAAAAATGTAAATAATTAGATTTTTTTCTTTCTCAATAGCTTAATAACATCTTCTACTTTTTTCATTTTAGTATGTTTTTCTTTGTTTTTTTATTTTTCTTTAAACTTTCAAAATTCTCTTTGTTATCAAACTCTCATAAGCTTTCTTTTAGCATATAATTCCCATGCATCTTTTTACATTTAGTTTTTTTTGTCTTTAATGTTAATTTAGTTTATTTTTAATTATGCATATTTTTTACTATTCTCTTTAAATACATGTTTAGACTTGTTTAGTCTATTTTGGTTGAAAATCCATATTTAGGTAGTTTTAGTTATTTCTAGCATGCTTTTATTATTTTATGCAAATCATGATGTTAGCTTATTTTTGTGAATGTTGCTTATGGATATGTTTTATGAATCCTTTAGATAAATATTGCATATTATAGGACTTAAGATTTTTCTTTTGACACTTATTTATTTTGAAATGTTATGTATATATTTTATATATTTTCTATACTTGATTTTGAATGTTCTCTCTTTGCCTCCATTTTCTTTATTTGCATGCATTTGAGAAATTGTATTGAAGAACCAATGATGATTAGTAGAGGCCAATCTTTTGGTTGGGTGAATGGGGTGCCTAACACCTTCCCCGATTCGTACCTTATCCCCCGAATCCTTTTTCTCCGGTTAACATTTTCGAAAGATCAGTGGCCATTTTTTTTTGTTTTTTTTAGTTTTTCTCAAAAATTAATTGGCGACTCCATTTTTGATAAAAAAGAGATTTTCAAAATTTAGTTTTCAAGGTGTTTAAAATATTTTCTAAAATATTTTTAATTTTCCTTATTTTGACCCCCCCAAATCCCAACGCCACATGTCTATATTCCCAGTGAGTTGGATAGTAATATTATTTATATGAAAATATGAATTATTGACGAAATTCGCGTTCCAAATGATCGAGATTGACGATACCCTCTTAAGAATGCTTATAAGTTTTGTTCAAGCCAAACCTTGCAGTGGATTTGTTTATTCGGCGGTCAAATAAGTTAAGCGGGAGGGCGTAAAGAATATCAAGATGCTGATTAAATTAAATTATCAATAATTAAATTTAATTGGCGGGTATCGAGAATCTTAACGTGGGGAGAAATAGTAAGCAATTAATAAGAGGAGCTCAATGGTAGAAGGTCTTGAAATTATGGGTCAGAGTGCAATTATAGTTCTTTAGTGGTGTGAACTGTAATTCAGTGTTTTATAAAAATTGCAGAAACCACTGTTGATTTTTCATAATTGTCGATACTGCTATGCGTCTTTCTTTAATTGCAAAAACCGCTTGTAGGTAGTGTTCCACTGAAAGTCTAACTCATAATTACTCCCTAGGTCCCTACTATAGCCCTATATATACGCGGATAGGCTGAACCAGTTTGAGATTGATAATTCATATATCATTATCATTATGATATTATTTTTGTCTTTCAAAAACTTAAATATATCAGGGTTCTGCCAGTACAAGTTCTCGAATGATCGTAGCCCACACTACATTTGAGGATAGCGTAAGGGAATACAGTAGAAGATCTGACTGGAGCTTCAACTCGAAATCAAGTCGTAGTTGAAGATTAGATCGACAAGAAGTATTCTTCTAAATTAACTTTGGTTGCACAGGTTTATTTTTGATCGTTCGACGTCAAACTTTTTATCTGGAGTCTGTTTCGGTGTTTGCCGGTCCAGTTAATTTTTTTACCAAAAATCGTTTTACAAAAATAATGATCTTGGCAGTATTACCTCCAACACTCTATTGGAATGCTGGCTTTATTAAGAACTTTTAGCACAGCTTGTCTGTGTTTATGCGAAGCCATCAGTAGCCCCCAAATGCTGATGTTAGCTTGCGTCTTCTTTAACTGCTTCAGCACTACATCATCCTCTTCTTCATGTTCTTTTTCCTTCCCTTTTTCACTTAGTTGCCCCTTTTCCAACTAGGCTGGCTTGAAATGTCGCCCACTTCTGGTAAGATATTCTATGTCCTCCTCGAGATCCCATAATCCCGTTATTAGATCGCTGGTCTGTTTTACCTCATTCACAAGCGAAGGGCTTTCGAATGCCCACAAATCGCCTAAATCACTGATTGTCATTCTTCCTCTTCTCTCCTCATCATCTTCGATGGCCCATGTATTATCAATTTTTTCTCATATGTTCTCTTCGATAAAGTCCACCTGCTGTTCCCGAGCGGCTCAAAAGTCGGTCCACTCGGCCCCATCTAATTTTAGTACAACCTTTACCAGCCAATAGGATTGCAATTCATCCACATATGTCTCTTCCTAAAAAAGTTGGGGAAGGGTAATGCCATTGAGCACGTGGCCAAACCCATATGGTCGAGCTGGGTAATACAAAGGCCAATCGTCTTCTTCATTGTGCTCTTCTTTTTTCTGTGGGATAGCTGGAAATGCTGTATGATACCACTCCCAAGCACCATCGTTCCATTCCTCCATTCGGTCTTGGTCACTTCTAATCATGATAAATGAACATCCTCTCTGATCCTCAGTTGTCGAAACCTGAGGGCGTGGCAGGTATGCTGAACACATATATCGGCTCGGATCTTCTGATTGCCCCAGAGCTTTGCAATTTACGCCTGACTGCTTAGCGTGGTTTGGTAGGGGATTAGTTGTGACGTTCGGCTTTGGAGTAGCGGATGGTGGCGAGATCACCTTGTTGTCGATGAGGTTCTGGATATCATGATGCAGCCTCATACATCTATCAGTCAAATACCCGTGACCATGGTGGAAGGCGCAGTATTGATAAGTATTAAATCTTGGCGGTAAGGGATCGGGTACATGCATGGGGTCCAATGGTTTGATAAGCCCTTTCTCGACGAGACAACTCAAGGCGATAGTTAAAGAAATGTTGAGGGGAGTGAAGACTCACCTCGGCCTTTGTTGCTGTTGGTCATTGTCCGACTGCCAGGCATGGTTGGATTATTGGGCGAAAGAGGACGGGTTCAACAAGTTTACCTCGTTTGAGCGAGAAACAAGGTTGGTGGTAGCAGTCTGGTTTTGGTTGGTTGCGGGGAATGTCCTCCTTGGTTTTTGGTTAGGTTCAACTTTTTTGATATCCCCAGATTGAATTGCATCTTCTATCTGGACCCCAGCATCAAATAATTGCTCGAATATAGAAAGCAGCTGAGTGATAAGATACCGCTTCAGTGGAGACTGTAGGTTTTTAACCACGATCATCACTTGCTATTTCTCAGAGGGCTGATTTGTCATCTTGGCGGCCTTACCCCTCCATCGAGTTAGGAAATCAACAAAAGTCTCTCAGTTCTCCTATAGAGTCGTTTTGAGCTCTCGGGTAGTTACGTCCAGTTGGATATTATAACTATACTAACTGATAAAAGCTGTAGCTATGTCTTCCCAAGTTCTGGTCTTGGCTACATCGAGGGAGATGAACTATTTCTGAGCTACCCCAAAAAGAGACCGGTGAAAGAGCTGAGCCTTCAACTGGTCATCTATTCCCATTGGCGACAGGGTACTAACGTACATTTGGAGATGAATTCTGGGATCTCCGATTCCATCGAACTTCTCCAAATCTGGTATTTTGAACTTTTTTGAAAGTTTAGCATTTGGGAACAAATATAGTCCTCCCACATCTAGCATGTATTCTTCGATCCCTTTGGCCTTTCTAAGGACCTTTTCCATTTGGTTGATTTTCTCAACCAATGCAGATTCTCTGGACTGAGCAGAGTTTTCTTCCTCAACTATCACCTGACGAGGGACCCGTGGTAGTGGTAGAACAACTTATGGTCCATTAGGGACTTGATTTTCATCTGAAAAGTATTTTTTGTTACCATTTGGGTCATCATGCTGTTCATTCGGTATTAGCAAACGGGCCTGAATTGCCCAAATCTCTGCCTGACACTGATTTTGAGCTTGGGTATGCTACTCCACATCTCTTTATATCTCCGTAATGGCTCTCATTAGAGCTGTCAAGTTCACCTCATTCTCTTCCATTTTAGCTGGCTCAGTTGGCTGTTCAGATACCCTATAGAGTCTGTCTATCACTGATCTTATCCAAAAATGTGTCAACTGTGTTATTTTCGGCTCAATGATCTCGACCCAAAGAAAACTTAGATCCCAAAATAGAATAACCAGTATCAAACACTTCCGAGATGAAAATTTTGACGACAAGTAGCAAACAACCCAAATACCCGAAATCGCAAACCATAAGCAGATAATTATGGAGGCTATAACAATGCCCCTGCTGGGCTCATACTGGCAGCATAACAACTGAGCAGGCTTGACTAAACTCGGGTGAAGAAATGGGCAGTACTCCGGTAAGAAAATAGAACTAGGCTGAGAGGACTGGTTTAACCTATAAATCTAGGAAAAAATGGGCAGTATAACGGTAAGAAAAAAGAACTAACTCTTACGGGTATGACACGGGTTTGAAAGGAACGAGTCTAAACAAAGGCAGAGAAAACTAACAATCCAGAAAGAATCCAAAGGAGAGAGAAACTTCCCTAGAGGTTCAAAATGTAGTACAGGCATGACCCCAAGAAGAAAACTATGGCAGGGAAACTAAACATGGTGAATGCAAAGCCCGGGTAAGAACCTGAAGGCGAAAAAGCTAACTTAATCAAAGGATAATAGAAAACTCGGGCTGAACCCGAAAAAGAAACTAGCTTAGACCTGAAAAAAACAAATCCTAACAATATGCAAACAAAACGTACAATTAAAAAAACACATAATCTTACTAGGGTAAGAAGCACCTAATGGGGTGTTTTAATTTCACTATATACAGAAGGCCGATTTTGGTCAATCAAATAGGGTATCTTTTGAATAGAGCCGGGTATATACCTCTCATGCCTAGAGCGGTGCAGGACATGTTCAAATAGTACGTATGACCTCTTTCACTGCACCTATGAAAGCGTACAGTCAGTAAGACTTGCCTGTCTTCCCAATAATTCTCGAAATGGATAAACGATCGGGGCATCGGGTCGACCAGGCAGGGGTTTTTGAAGAACAATACATATGCATGCGATAATGCAAGTGAGCAACACATATTGAGAACCAATGATGTTTTCAAGTCTAGCCCTCTTAATTGATTTTAGAAACCAGTCCCTAGCGGAGTCGCCAGAAAATACTGTAGCCCCAGAATTTTGGGGGTTATTTTGGAAAATATTTTAAAAATAAAGAAATTCAAAGATGTTTGAAAAATATTTTTAACTCATTGAAAATCAAAATTTAAAAACTCATTTTTATGGAAAATAGAGTCGTCACTTAATTTTTTAGAAAAACTAAAAAAAATAAAAATGGCTACTGATCTTAAAGCGTTAACCAGAGAAAAAGAGTTCAGGGGCTAAGATATGAATTAAAAAACGTGTTTGGTGCCCCATTCGCTCAACCATAAGGTTAGCATCTATTAATTATCATTGGTTTTTTGATAAGATTTTTCAAATACATGCAAATAAAGAAAGTTGAGGCGAATAGAGAACATCTAAAATTAAATATGAAAAATACATAACATATGTACATAGAATTTCAAGCAAAACAAATAAGAAAAGAAAATTCTAAATTCTACGGCATGCAATTTCTAACTAAATGATACATGAATTACACCCGCATGTAATATTCACAAAAATAAACTAACTATCATGATTTGCATAAGTAAACAAAAAAAACATGCTAGAAAATATTAAAATTACCTAAATATGATTTGTTACAAAAGATAAACTAAACTATTCTAAACATACTTTCATGTGAAGAAACTAAAATATGTATTAACATTAAATGATGAATAAAGAAACAAGAAATATAAAATGAGAAATACATAAAAGAAAAAATTTCTTTATTAAAAGAAAGCTTACTTAACAAAGAAATTTAAAATATAAGAATTTATAACAAAGGAGAATTTAAAAATTTAAAAGAAAGGAAGAACTTTACAAAAGAAAATTTATGTTAAAACAAATAGGTTAGAAAATATTATTCAACTATTGAGAAAGAAAACTTAACTATTTTCACTTTGTATTTTAAAAGAAATAAAAAAAATAAAATAAAAGAGAGAAAAATTGTTATAATAAGAGAAAATTTATCTTAACATTTAAAAGTGAAAATTAACTTAAGAGATTTTTTTGTAATTTTTTGGGTTTAACAAAAGAAAAAAAAAGAAGAATAAGGTAAGTATTATAAAGAGAAAAGAAAAAAAAATGAAAAAAAAGGAAGGAAATGGAATATTTAAAAAAAAGAAAAATAAAACTATTTTACGAGGAAGAGAAAAAAAAGTTACATTACATAAAAAAAGAAATGAAAAGAAATAAAATGCTAAAATGAAAAATTATACTACTATGAAGAAAATACAAAAAAAAGAGAAATAAATGAAGAAATATTCAACTAATACTTAAAAGAAGATGACATTAATATTACAAGAAAATAAAAGACAAAAAAAAAAGAATGCTAGAAAATAATAGAAATTAAATACAACTATTTAACTAAAATATAAAATGTAGTATTAATTACTACATTCACATAAATATAAGTGCATTATTATAACAATTAACAATACTAACAAGTTGTAGTTACCAAAATATATTAGTACTACTTTGATAAATGAATTAAGGAAAAAGACAATGTGCTTAGTGTGAATGTGTAAACTAAGTAATTAATTAAAAAAATTAAACTAAATGAAGCAATTTAAACAATAAACAAAGTTAATTACGTAAACAAAAAAAATGCATAAATTGAAATTGAAAGTTAACCCGATCACTCCAAGAAAGAGAAAATGGAGTTTAGAAGGATTGGGGATCCAAATGAGGTACCTAGATTGCCGGGAAATTCTCAAGTCGGGAATGCGCTTCAATGGTCCAATCATCGGGTGGTGATCCAAGCAAGGCTTCAATGTAGGCGTTAGGGGTTCGGATCTCGGCATATCGGTAGGATTACGGCGTCGGGACTCGGAATTGCTCGGCGACTTGGCAGAGCTTTTCTCTCAAAACCTCTCACTCAATTTTCGTCCTTGAAAACATACCAGGTGTACGGTATTTATAGAGTTCTTCAACCAATGACGTGCTACCACGTTTTAAGACATGTCAGGCCATTTGGAGATGGCGGTCGCCAGGTTCAAAAGATGTTCTTCAGGGTTCTATTGGCGGTCTCCATAATGAAAGTTGGCTGTCCCAAGGTTTAAGGCAGCGGTCGCCACTTTTGGCTAGGGTTTCCAAGAGGTTTTATTGGCGGTGCCACAATGAACATGGTGGTCGCCTTACTTGGACATCAAGTTTTGATGGTTTGACAAAATTTCATTGGTTTGAAGGTTTCGAGTTTAAATACCAAGCTTGGATCCCTTTTCGAGGATCGAACTGAAGCACTATTTCACCTGTTTTTATTATCGGATTCACCTAAGATTAGGCATGGTCAAATTGGGGTGTCTACAGTTTTTCTTTCTTGTGGACCCTTGGCTCCTTTGAGTTTGTAACCGCTCCGCTATTGTCACAATAAATTGTAATAGCCAATTGAATTGAAGGGATTACTTCTAGATCTAACAAGAAGTTCTTGAGTCAAACAGCTTCCTTAGCCGCTTTAGAAGCTACCACAAACTCAGCCTCCATAGTGGAATCAGCAATGCAAGACTGCTTGATACTCATCCAACTTATAGCTCCAACTCCTAAGGAAAACACAAATTTCCTGAGATAGACTTACGAAAATCCCTGTCTGACTGAAAGTCTGAGTCTATTTATTCCAAAGGTACTAGACTGTCTGCTTGGTAAACCAACATATAATCCTTAGTTCTTTTCAGGTACTTGATTATATTCTTTACCGCAGTCCAATGCTCCTTCCCTAGGTTAGACTAATATCTGCTAACCATGCCAACGGAAAAGCAGATATCGGGTCTAGTGCAAAGTATAGCATACATGAGGTTTCCTATTACCAAAGTATAAGAAACTTCCTTCATCTTCTCTATCTCATCAGGGTTTTTAGGACATTAATTCTTGGATAGAGTGATTCAATGCCTGAAAGAGATAAATCATTTCTTGGAATCCTGCATGCTAAAACGAGTAAGGATATCATCGATATACTTTACTTGTGATAAGTCCAACATTCTTCATTTTTGATCTCGCACAAGCTTAATCCCAAGGATGTGACTCGCTTCTCCTAAATTTTTTACATCGAACTGTCAAGATAACCATACTTTAACCGTAGATAATACCCCCATATCATTTTCGATGAGCAAGATATCATCTACATAAAGTACTAGGAAGATCACCACACTTCTGTCATGCTCCTTGTATACACAGGACTCATCCGGACTCTTCAAGACTTTATAACTTGATCAAATCGAGTATTCTAATACCTCAATACTGGCTTAAGTCCACAAATTAATCTCTTAAGTTTACACAACATGTGTTTCTGGCCCTTTGTAATGAATCCATCTGGTTGTATCATATAGATACACTCTTCAAGACTTCTGTTAAGGAAAGCTATCTTGACATCCATTTGCCAAATTTTATAATCGAAATGAGCAGCAATAGATAAGAGAATGTGGATAAACTTAAGTATGGCTACCGACGAAAAGGTTTTCTCATAATCGTTTCCTTCTTTCTGAGTGAACTATTTTGCAAAAAGTCTAGTTTGGAAGGTTTCAACCTTTATGTCTTCTCCTTTCTTCCTCTTGTAGATCCACTTGTATCCAATGGATTTTAACCCTTTGGGTGGTTCTACAAGTTCTCAAACCTGATTGGAATACATGAATTCCATCTATGAATTTATAGTCCTTTGCCAAAGATCTGCATCTTTGTCCTGAAGTGCTTTATTGTAGTTACAGGGCTCGGTATCCAATTCTGTCGGGTTCTTGTCAAAAGACTCTCCCAATAACATATACCGATCAAGTTGATGAATAACTCTTCTACTACGACGAGGCACAACATGTGTTTGTGTAGTAGTAGTAACATAATGTGCAGAATCTGAACTCTGTGCATCAGCACCCTATTCATGATTTGTACCTGTCCCGATAATTGTACCACTACGACAAGGCAATGAGATATCAGTAACTTGTGATTTCTCTTTCGTTGTACTAGTATTTTCTCTCAGTTCTTTCATAATAATATTACTTTTGGGCCTATGATCCATAATATAATCAATCCTCTTCTAAGAATTGGGTATTGGTGCTAACAATGACCTTTTAATCCTTAGAGTTATAAAATAGACCACCATTCGTTCCCTTGAGATACCCTATAAAGAAACAAACTTCTATCCTCAGTTCTAGCTTACCCGCGTTCCATTTTAGCACATGTGCTAGATACTCTCAAATTTGAATGTGTTTTAAACTAGGTTTACGCTCGATCTACAATTCTGTGGGAGTAGAAGGTACTAACTTAGAAAGTTCAAGTTTAGAATGTAAGCAGTTGTCTCTAAAGCGAGTCCCTAAAACGAATAGGGTAAACCTGGATAACTCATCATGGATCTTACCATCTCCATAAGAGTCTTATTCATTCTTTATACTACACCATTCTACTGCAGAGTGTTAGGTGCAGCCAACTGTGATATAATCTCTTCTGATGACAGGTAGTCTTTAAATTCTCCAAAGAGGTATTTTCCATTACATTCGGATTGTAGTAATTTGATACTTTTACTCAGATGCTTCTCCACCTCCGCCTTGAATTCTTTGAATTTTTTAAAACATTCAGATATACGGTGCATCAGGTAAATGTATTCATAATTTGAGTAATCATCAATGAAACTGATGAAATACTCAAAACTACCTCTAGCCCAGATTGTCATAGGATCACACATATCAGAATGAACCAGCTTCAACGATTTTTTTAGCTCTATAGCCTTTGGCCGAAAAGGGCCTCTTGGTCATCTTACCCTCTAAGTAAGATTCACAGACTGAAAGTGCCTCCACTTTCAATGAATTTAAAGGTCCATCTGCTATCAGTCTGTTTATTTTTGAAAAATTAATACGATCCAAGCATAAGTGCCAAAGAAACGCTTGGTTTATTAAAGAATAAAACTTTCTCTTATATAGTAAAATAGATGTGTTATTTATTTCAGTTAGTTGCAGTATAAGAGAGATAAGAGATACAATATACAGATGATCCACCAAAGTATCAGAACAAATAAAATGTTTATTTTTCTTCTCAACAATGGATTCATCAAAATAAATAGAATATTTGTCCTTTATTAAGCTCGAGGCTTACATTAAATTTTTTCTAATCGAAAGTACATAAATACATTCTTTCAGAAGAAGTATTCTATCTCTAATAAAATAGAGAGTGACATCTCTTACTACAACTGCTGCCACCATTGTATTATTGTCCATATGTAGGTATATTTTCTCATCACTAAGCTGCTTGATTTTTTAGAATCTCTACAAAGAATTGCAGACATGATTAGTGGCTCTCGTATCTATATACCAGGTTCTGGTAGATAACATCACCAAACATGTTTCAACCACCAGTGGATAGAAATTACATGGTTTGTTCTGCTTATTGAGAAAAATCAGACATTGCTATTTTCATTGCCTAAATTGGTTACAATGATAGCACTTGCCTCTCGACTTTTTCACACCATCTTTTGGTCCCTTAAATGCTTTTGGAGATGTGACTCCATGTGTCTGAACCTTTTTCTTCTTCTTGTCTTTCAGCTTAGAGGAAGAACATTTCTTAGCCACATACACAGAACCTGACTTCCTAAGAACACCCTCAGATGTTTGAAGTTCCTTAAGAAGTTCTGCTAATGAAAAGATGAGCTTATTCATAGTATAGTTCAAGCAAAATTGCTTAAAACTTTCAAGCAGTGACTAGAGTATGATATTGACCTGGGTTTTCCTATCAATTTCAGCTCCAAGGATCTCCAGTTCATTCAGAAAGCTAATCATCTTAAGAACATGATCCCTAACTAGGGTGCTTTCAATCATGTTTGCATTCATTAAAGACTTTATGGCCACTTGCCTAGCAGCACGATTTTGATCCTTAAATATTTTTTTGAGGTTCATAATCATGTCATAGCACTGAGCATAGACTAATGTTGATCTTGCAAAACATTTAACATTAAAGCCACAATGTAATAGCAAACCATCTGATCAGTTTTTTACCACTTTTGATGGGCCCGTGTTTTCTGTTCGGTTGCCCCCACGTCAAGTACCTATGGACATATTTCAGTTAATACAAATTTTTAATTCTCGACAGTTAAGACAATGTCCAAGTTTCATTTCTAGTGAACATAGTTCGGTCCAATAAGTTTGTTTTCTTTGAGTATTGAAACGAGTGGATTAAAAGTCATTTTAATAATGAGAATCACATAATTAAAAATACTGTTAATTATGATGAACAAAATTTTAAATTTATTTTAATTTGGTTCCCTCTACCATTTTAAACTATGAACAGCATGCCTCGATGGGAAGACGTCTACTATCCATCGTATGTCAAGACAGGTTAATCTCTATTAATTTTACTATCTTAGAACTAATTCAGCTAAGTAAAATTAAATAGCTGACATAGCTTTCGTCCAATATATAATAGCAATGACTAAAATAAAGATGATACTATTATATACAGTTAAGTGTTAATCATCACCTAATTCCAAATCAAACGCTTCGCAATAAACCCCTTTAGATGGAGAAGTGATCCACACTAACAATTGTCCAAAATTATCTCCAAAGGAGATATGTACTCGCGATACTACAATTAATTTGTCCGATTGGCAAGAATGCCTTACTGCCAACACGTAGGATTTAATTACATCGCCTACAAATTGGTGATGGAGACCGCATGATTCATCTGTAAATAAATTCTCTCTCCCACTTAGATTTTTTTTAAAAATATTTAGGGTTATAAAAATCTATTTAATTAAAATAAATTTATTAATTTTAAAAACCACACGATTTGAAGAAATCAAATATCTTTCCGTGTACGTGATTCCAAATATTTCAGTTTGTCAAATAATTTTTTCGTGTTTTAGTGCATAACAAATAAGATTTAATAAATGCACAGTTTTCATTCAGTTTTTCAGTTAAGGTAGTGATTAAAGGCATTTATTTATTTTATTTTATTTTCTGTTCCATATTTTTTTAAAAATAATAATTTATTTAGATTAAACGTTTTTTCATTTAATTAATTCAAAATCTAAAATTTATTTTTACATTTTTTCAAGATATCCGGTTTTATGAAAAATTTATCTTAAATGTGATATTTTGTAAAAAATAAAATATCTAAAGTTTTTTTATTTAATTAAAAATATATAATTTTATTTTTCATTACAAAATATTTTAATTAAAATTAAATTTCTGAATTAATTTAATTAACAGGAGAAAATAAAGCAGATATACATCATTCACGCAGTTCATATATATATAAACACGATATGCATATACCCTGATTTTATGATCAAAGTAAAAAATTGAAGCGTTTCAGTCTTTTGTTGAAGATAAGCTATAATAATCTATGTTTGTGTCTGATTTTTGTATCCCGATTACATTAGGATTTCTTAATACATTGTGATATACTACTATATCATATCACGGTCTTCAAACATATTAGAAAACGATCAAAACAGCCCGTAAAAAACAGCTGAACCACCGCCAAACACCAACCAGTGCCGATTTCAGGCAACTTTTGCCACTGCTTCATTGCTCTATTTTGACACATTTTATATAACAAAATTGCTCTCGAAAAGTAGTATTTTTTTCTCAAAATATTAGCTCAAAAATTACCCAAAAATAGCCCGAAAACTGCCCAAAAATCACCACCACTGCAGGTAGCGCTGTTGCCCCAAATAATCGCCAATTTGGGCTTTTTCCAGTGGTCTTTTTGCGCCCATTGTTTCTGAAAAAATAGATCAACTATCCAATAACCTGTCATTTTGAAGAACGCCTTAAAAATTGTACCGAAACAGCCTCGAAAATAACCTCGAACCAATGTCGTCGCTGCCAAAATGCCGCCTATTTTGTGCACTATTTTGGACCAATTTTTAATAGTTTTTATACAGTATTTTAAGGTATGTTTATTACTATTTTATACCTAAAAATTACTTTAAAAATAGTCCCAAAAACTACCTGAAAAAACATCAAAATTGCCATCGAACAGCTACCGGTGGTTGGCTATTTTTGCTATTTTTTTTACTATTTTGACTTATTTTTGCTACTATTTTTAATGCATAAATACTGCAAAAACTCACCATAAAAATCCATTTTAAAATCTTTAAAAACTTACCACGATCCGTAGCCCGTAAAAATTCGAAACCACCACCGATGCCGCTGCATGTTCTTCGTGTTCTTGGATATTCAATATGTTCTTAAATAATCTAAACAGATATTTAAAAACATAAAATTAGCTATTACATCGATATCTATGTTCTGAAAGCTCACATTTGATTCTAGAAAAAAACTTAATCTATCACGATCAACCGTCATGATTAAAAAATTAAATCATCATTCAAACCGTTCAATTAAATATGAAAAATAATATGATGATCATAAAATCGGGATTAGAACGCCTGCAAAACCAACGTAGCACAGTTTTAAAACTACATGGCCCTGATAAATCTAAAACAAAAAATAAAATGGCTCTGATACTAATTGTTGGGGGTAAAACTGCCAAAATCATTATTTTTGTAAATAATTTTCGGTAAAAAAATAACTGGACGGGCAAACGCCGAAACAGGCTCTAGATAAAACTTTTGATGACGAACGATCAAAATTAAAACCCGTACAACCACTGTTAATTTAGAAGAATACTTTTTTATCGGTCGATTCTTCAACTATGATTTGATTCCGAGTTGAAACTCCTGTCAGACCTTCTACTGTACTTCCTTATGCGATTCTTGAATATAGTGCGAGTTTTAATCTATCGAGAACTCGTATCGGCAGAACTTGGACAGCTTTAGTCTTGATAACAAGTTATGAATATGGTTAAGCCTACTCGCATATTTATAGGGCTACAGAAAGGACCTGTAGAGTAATTATAAGTCAAACTTCTAGTGAAACACATATACGTATCCAACGATTTTCGCAATTAAGCAAACCACAAAGCGATATATGCAATTATGAAAATCTTGCAGCAGTTTCTTTAATTTTTATAAAATACTAAATTACAGTTTACACCACTAAAGAACTAAAATTGCACTCTGATCCATAATCTCAAGACCATCTTGCATTGTGCTCATGTTTCTAAATGTTTGACATTTCTTCCCACGCTAAGATTTTCGATACCGGCCAATTAAATTCAATTACTGACAATTTAATTTTATCAACATTTTAAAATTTCTTAAACCCTTCCGCTTAACTTATTTGACCGCCAGATAATCAAATCCACCTGCAGGGTTTGGCGCAGTCAAAACTTATAAGCTTCCTTAAGGGGGTATTGTCAATTCTGATATTTTAAGACGTGAATTTCATCCATAATTAATATTCACCATATAAATAATATCACTATCCAACTTACTGGAAACATAGACTCATATAAGATCGCACTTTCTAATGAATCAAAATAATGAATATTAAGCATACGCAAATCAATAATTATTCAAAATTAAGAGTATAAGCACTAGTCATAATAACCTTAGGGTGAGAATTAATTTATACAGTCAGTATAAAATTAATTACCCCAATGTGACCCGTTCAATACACACATAGTATACTAGCACAGAGAGTCGGAACAATAGACGATACTATTATTTGTTCCTTGTAATCAAGATAGGCCTACTAAAACTCTGTGATATAGTTATGCTGATGGTATGTTCATTTCCATCTAAACTGTGAACATATAATTTATATTCTGGAAGAATCTAAAATCTAATCTTCTGTGTGTAAATCATACTCTACACACCAGATTAAATACTATACAGAATAATAGACATCAATGTATAACATTAAAGAAATGATATGCATACATTACTCATTACGATTCTCATAAAATAAAAAACTAATTTTATTAAAATAAAATTAAATACTAAAAATATGATTTTTAGTATACAAACTCTAACAGATTTTGGGCAGCTAGTTAAATAGATGGGCTTACCTGATTCGGGTTGGGGTTTAGCAAGTTCACTTTATAACTTCGGCATGCAGCATTGGTGGCATTATTCGGATTACTGGCATACAATTTTCAGACCATTTTCTGACTCAGTTCTCCCTTCTCAATATTTTAAGACTGTAGTACATCTTCTATCTGTATCCCAACATAAAAAATCTACTCAAATGCCATCAATGGCTGTGTGATAAGATACTTGCAGAACTGCGTGTGAGACTCAATTTCATTTCATTTTATAATATATACACGTTTGATGTGTTTTTTTCGTTATATATATATCCTCGATGAATGGTTTAGGCTTCATTGTTGTAGAATAGCATGTGTAGATGTGTTTTACGCTTTCACGAGTTTTGTTTGGCTTGTTTGGTTAGTCCTGGACTCGAATCAACTTGTTTTGACGCAGAAAAACTTGGTTGCCAGTAGTCCAGTCGACTGGATTGAAGGATCCGGTTGACTGGGTTGATAGGAGGCTTGTCTCAATCCAGTCGACTGAGGTGTGGTGGTGGAGGAGTTTTTGAGATCCAAAACTCCTTCAGTCGACTGAATTGGCAATCAAGTCGACTGGATGCCCTGTTTGCCGAGGCCTATATGTATTCTAGTGCCTGTTTTCATTCCAAAAACTTATTTTCTTCCAAACTCTCTGCCTTCTCTCTACATTTTTGCTGTGCCCGGGCCATGTTTTTGATGATCAATTTGTGGATCCTTGTTATTCACGCTATTGACTTTTCTTTCATCTGGTCAAATTCTCATTCTGACGAGGTCCAATTTTTGAAGCTTCGAGTTTCGACTCACAGAGATAGGATCCTAAACTATGTTGTCTTTAAAGGGTACTACGTGCAATTACATGCTTTTTCACCGGTTAAAAATGCTTTAAATGTCATATTTTATGTTTAAACCTTGTTTGGTCAGATAAAATGCATGTTTTACGCTTTTTCTTGGTTTATTACATGATATGAATTTGTGGATGTTGGTTTTCAAAGGATGGTTTTAAAAATGGTAGATTTATAAAAATCTCGACAAACGATGTTTTGGAGGTTTGAAGCTAACCATTGGGGTTGAGTTTTAGTGTTGAAGCATTTTGTTGGAAGCGGTAAAAACATTTTAAAAATGTTTTGAAGATGTTGTTTGATCTCCATGTTTAATGGATGGATCTTTATACATGTTTAATGTATAAGTTTTGAAAATGTTTTCGTAATCGAACTACTGGTTGGTTTTTAAATATTTCTCTAAATGTGCCGAGATAGCGGGTATTTGGCACGAGTTACCCTTGGTGGAAGTCCAGAAATGTGCGCAGAGTAGGTGCTTTTTACCTTCGGGTTAGTCTCCGTAAATTAAGTGGTGGGTGCTTTGTACCATCGGGTTCTGGGCCCGTAAATTAAGCAGTTACATTGTGATGGCTCTGTATAAACTTATCATTATCTAACAGGTCTTAAATGATTCAGGGATTAGGTAATGGGCAGGAGTTTATAGTTGTTACCTCTCCCAATTTGTGACAGAGTCGGTACATATGATTCATTTCTCTTTCGTTGGTTGTGTGATCCGAGTGAAAAATAACATTTTGGTTAATGTTTTTCTTTAACTGTAAAACGTTATCTGCATTGTTGAAATGCTTAGTTTTGAGGATGGAAAACTTGGAGTTTTAAGAAACAAAACCATTTGTGACTCATGTGGTTGAGTTTAACTTATACTATGTGATTGCATATCCTGCTTTACTGCATCATAGTCTGTTTATATTGGGTTTTGGTTCACGTAGTGGGATTTGTTAAAACTATTTTCAGGTGTTGATGATCTCGTGGAGATGATCTAGTTATGACGGTGTTGGTGGAAGACTTTTATACATTTTTTCTTTTTGTTATACAAACATGCATCATGTGTTGCTTGTTTTTAAAGGTGTTTTTGTAAGCCTTGAGGCTATATATTATCCTTGTATGGACATGTATATATGTTGCACTGAGAGTGAACCTCGGGTACTCTTTTAAATTTCAAAAGCTGTATTATTTTTGGATAATTGTTTTATTAGTAAAATCATATCTTTTTACAATTTGATGGTTGGGTGGGTTATTCACGTGACCCTAGTTTTTGGGGCGTGACAACTTAGTATCAGAGCTTTGGGTTCGAATACCTAAGAGCCATGGAAAGAGGGTGCATCACCTGGTGAGGATGATTATGTATGCTTGCTTGCATGTGTTTAAGCATTTTTATGACGTACTGATAGCCTGTTAAGCATGATAGTTGGTGTATATGTGAGTATGGAGGTTGGATCTTGGGATGGATTAGTCTTGCCTTAAGGTATTTTGATTAATAAATTCGGAAGCCAAGTTAGAAACGCGTTTGGCCGACGTGTTTTCTAGTAAGGGATCTGAATAGGTTATCCAAATTGGTGTGCCCGTCTCATTGATTCTCCTTGGTATGTGAGATGTGCTTACAGTGTTAGCATGTTTATGTGCGTTATGTTTTTATGTTAGTAATAACATGTTGTATGAAAGCTTATCCTGTTATATTGCCTTCATATAGAATTATGCCCACACGGGAAGGACGAGGACGGGGTCGTGGCCGAGGTTGAGCATATGTCCACGTTCCATAAGAAGGGGACATTCATGCCCACAGGAATAGGTGGGAAGTGCTGACGTTATACATGAGATGTTTGCTACAATGAGAGCAATGGCTGAGGTAACTAGGGCTGGAGTGAGGGCTTTTGAGCCAAGGGCCTCTGTGGCAATGAGGGAATTCTAGCGGTTGGATCCTCCAACTTTTTCTGGGGAGCCGGACCCTAAAATTGCTACTGAGTGGTTGGAAGTAACCACAACGATCATGGATATTCTGGAGATTGAGGATGCTTTGCATGTTAAGTTGGCAGCGTTCCAACTTTGGGAGGATGCAAGAGAGTGGTGGAAGTTTGTCAAAACCACGGTGGATGGCACGTGGTCCGCTTTTACTAGAGCCTTTCTAGAGAAGTACTTCTCAAGTTCGATACATACCGAGCGGAGTTCCTCTCCCTTGTTTAGGAAAATCTTACCGTGGTCCAGTATGAGGCCAGATTCGCGAATTTGTCGCGGTTTGCATCTGAGATGGTGTGAACGGAGGAGTTGCGCACTAAAAGGTTTGAAATGGGCCTTTGACCTTCTATCAAGGATAGAATTGCAGCGCTGGGTTTGTGTGTTTCCATTGAGATGGTGGAAGCTGCTATTCGAGTAGAGAACTCGATGGCAAAGAGCCGTAGAGCTAGGGAGAGTAAGAGCCAGCAGGGTAATAGAGGTACACAGCTTCAGGGGTGCAGGTACAAGCGTCGATGGTCATTTGGTCTGAGTTCTCATTTTATAGGATCGTATCAGCAGCAGTTGTCCACACCTGCACTTTTCGTGGCCTTGACAGGAAGACCGGAGCAGAGGGAGCTTATTTGTTATTGATGCGGACAGTCGAGGCATCGGTCGCTTGAGTGATCGCAGAAGGTCCAGGTTTAGAGTTCAGCGCCTGTCCAGTCATAGGCAAGAGACCCACCAGTATGTTTTGGGTGTGGCTAGCCTAGGCACATTCGTAGACTTTGTCCCAGAGAAGGGAGTGTCCAGGGTGTGACAGGAGCGCCAGCTGTTCCATCTGCACAGAGGCGACAGACTTCGCAGCAACCTATGACTCAGACGCCCAGGTTTGCAGAATGAGGTGTCTCAGCACAGTCTATGAGGCAGTCGACGACTCAGGGTTATAGTGAGTAGGGCAGAGCACTGTAGGGCAGAGCTTATGTGCTTGCTGATCCCAGTGCTTCCAAAGCACCAGTTGTGCCCGATGGTACAGCTACTCCATCAATGATCAGAGGTACTCTCCTAGTATATAGCTCATGGGCCAGTGTTCTTATTGACACGGCAGCATCACATTCATTTTGTTCCTCTACTTTTGCGTCTGCATTGGGGTTGGAGGAAAATTCGTTGGGTAGTGCGTTAAGCGTAGAGAACTCAGTTAATGGGAATGTGGTGCGGAGTAGAGTTTGTAGATCCTGTGAGTTGGGGGTCACCGATCGTTGTCTAGTGTTTAACTTTATTATTCTAGACATGACCACGTTTAATGTCATCCTAGGGATGAACTGGCTAACTGCCTATCGTGTTTTTATCGTTTACGATCGACGGAGGGTATCTATCTGAACACCTGAGGGTGATTACTTTTGTTTTGTGGGTGATCGGGATGAGGGTTTAGTGTCAATTCCCAATGTTGCTAGGAAGCGAGGGAATCTAGGGTTTCTCTTTTTTTCTCTCATGTTGGATGAGATGGTTGGGGTTCGAGGGGAGTTACCCTATGTGGTTTGCGACTATCCAGATGTCATTCCTGAGGATCTATTTGAGTTGCCATCGAGCTAAGATGTGGAGTTCTCTATTGATTCCGCTCCCATTTTTATGCCATCTTATCACTTTGCACTAGCTGAGTTGCGAGAACTCAAGGAACAACTTTAGAAGTTGCTTGATAAAGGGTTTGTACATTCGAGTACGTCATCGTGGGGAGCTCCAGCTCTTTTTGCAAAGAAGAAGGATGGGTCCTTGAGACTGTGCGTAGACTACAGGAAGCTGAATCAGGTGATAGTGAAGAACAAGTATCATATGCCAAGGATTGATGACTTGTTTGATCAGCTTAAGGGGTCGAGCTACTTCTCGAAGATTGACCTGAGGTCAGGGTACCATCAGCTGAGAATTCAGGATGAGGACATAGCGAAGACTGCATTTTGAACTCGTTATGGTCACTATGAGTTTCTAGTTATGCCGTTCGGCTTGACGAACGATCCTGCGACGTTTATGGGTTTGATGAACCATATCTTCCACCCGTTTCTAGACAGCTTTGTGGTCGTGTTCATGGATGATATCCTTATCTATTCACCCACGAGGATGATGCACGAGGAGCATCTACGTATTGTCTTATAGCATCTAAGAGAGCATCACTTGTATGCAAAGTTCGAGAAGTGCGAGTTCTGGATGTCAGAGGTGAGATTTCTTAGACACGTGGTGTCGAAAGATGGGATATTAGTGGATTCTTCGAAGACTGATGCTGTGATGGATTGGGAGTGACCGAAGAATTTCTTTGAGATCCGTAATTTTCTGGGTTTAGTAGGTTACTATCGACGGCTTGTGAAAGATTTTTCTTGACTTGAAGCATCGATGACCCATCTTACGTGGAAGGGAGTCATATTTGTGTGGAGCGAGTCCTATGAGTCGGCATTCCAGGAGTTAAAGAGGAGATTGACTAGTGCTCCAGTGTTGATCATTCCTGAGCGAGGCTTGGGTTACAAGGTATATTGTGATGCATCACACGAAGGTTTGGGTTGCGTGTTGATGCAGGGATGTAAGGTTGTGGCTTATGGATCTCGGCAGTTGAAGACACATGAGAAGAGCTATCCGACACACAATCTGGAGTTGGCAGCCGTGATCTTTGCCTTGAAGACATGGCGGCACTATCTTTATGGTGAGCACTTTGAGATTTTCTCCGATCACAAGAGCTTGGAGTACTGGCTTTTGTAGAAAGCTCTGAACCTTCACCAATGGCGATGGATGGAGTTGTTGGAAGACTACGATTTTGAGTTGCAGTACCACATGGGAAAGGCCAATGTTGTGGCCGACGCACTTAGTAGGAGATCTCATGGTTCATTAGCTTCTGTGGCTATACGAGAATGGGATATGCTTGGAGATGTTGGTGAGTTTGATCTGTGTCTCGGGGAGACAAGGAGTGGTGCGACCTTATTTTCAGTAGCTTCATGACCTGTATTGGTTGCACATGTGCTAGCGGCTCAGCAGAAAGATCGAGATGCTCAGATGATACGGGACTATATTGCTAGTGAGAAAGACACTACGTGATGGGTTGTGAGCTTAGATCAGAGTTTGAGATTGATGGGGAGATTATTTATACCAAAGTTGTGCCGTGCCGAGGTGTTACATGACTTTCATCATTCACGTTTTGCAGTGCATCCAGGAGGCACGAAGATGTATCATGATCTGCGTCGTCAGTTCTGGTGGACGGGAATGAAGAAGGATGTGATCCGACTCATTTCTCGGTGCCTCACTTGTCAGCAGGTAAAGGCAGAACACTAGAGACCGACAAGATTGTTACAGTCATTGTCGATATCTGAGTGACAGTGGAAGAACGTCACGATGGATTTTGTATCAAGACTTCCTCGATCGCCGAAGGGACACGATGCTGTTTAGGTGGTCGTTTATAGATTGACAAAGTCTGCACAATTTCTTTCCATTTGTGTGAAGGATTTGGTGGACAGACTCGGTAGGTTGTATGTTCATGAGATAATTCGGCTACACGAAGTACCTGTGACTATTGTTTCTGATCGAAACCCACGTTTTACATCACGCTTTTGGCAGAGTCTTCAGGTGGATTTGGGGACAAGCTTGACGTTCAGTACAACTTTTCACCCACAGATAGACGGTCAGTCTAAGAGGACCATACAAATTCTGGAGGATATGTTGAGGGCCTGTGTACTTGATTTTTGGGATTCTTGGGAAGATCATCTACCGTTGGCAGAGTTTGGATACAATAATAGTTATCAGTCCAGTATTGAGATGGCATCGTATGAGGCTTTGTATGGTAAGCCGTGTAGATCGCCTGTATGTTGGCCAAATGTAGGAGAGACCACCATTTTGGGACCTGACTAAGTACAGGAGATGACAGAGAAGATTGTCGTGATTCGCCAACGTTAAGTGACAGCTCAGAGTTGCCAAAAGAGCTATGCTGATTAGAGGAGGAGACTGTTGGAATTTGCAGTGGGAGACCATGCGTTTCTAAAAGTCTTACCACGCAGAGGGTTGATGAGGTTTGGTCGTAGCGGAAAGTTATCACACCACGTTTTATTGGACAATTTGAGATCCTCGACAGGATTAGGGAGGTAGCATACCGCCTAGCTTTACCACCTTAGTTGGCATCTGTGCACTATGTGTTTCATGTTTTCATGCTTCGAAAGTATGAGCCTGACCCGTCACATGTTTTGGATTGGGCTGAATTGCAGGTAGATGCGGGTGTTACATATGAGGAGAGGCCTGTGAAAATTCTAGACACGAAGGAGTAAGTATTGAGGGGCAGGACCATTACTTATGTCAAGATCCTATGGTTTCATCACGGGGTTGAGGAAGCGACTTGGGAGCTTAAGTCTGGACTTCGTGCGAGATACCCAGAGTTGTTTTCCTTGTAGCCTTGTAGTGAATTTCAGGGGCAAAATTCCTTAAGAGGGGAGAGTTGTGAGACCCAGTTTCATTTCATTATATGATATATACATGTTCGACGTGTTTTTTTCGTTATATGTATACCCTCGATGAATGGTTTAGGCTTCATTGTTGTTAACCAGCATGCGTAGATTTGTTTGACGCTTTCACGGGTTTTGTTTGGCTTGTTTAGTTGGTCCTGGAGTCAAAAAAACCTATTTTAACGCAGAAAAACCTGGTTTCCAACAGTCCAGTCGACTGGACTGAAGGACCCAATCGACTGGGTTGACAGTAGGCTTGTTCGGTTGATTGGATTGAGCCATCCAGTCAATTGAGGTGTGGCGATGGAGGAGTTTTTGAGATCCAGAACTCTTTTAGTCGACTGAATTGGCAATCCAATCGATTGGATACCCTGTTTGCTAGGGCCTATAAGTATTTCAGTGCCTGTTTTCATTCCCAAAACTTATTTTCCTCCAACCTCTCTGCCTTCTCTCTACATTTCTACTGTGCTTGGGCCTTATTTTTGACGATCAGCTTGTAGATCCTTGTTATTCACACTGCTGGCTTCGCTTTCATCCGGCCAGATTCTCGTTTTGTCGAGGTTCATTTTTTGAGACTTTGAGTTTTAACTCACTGAGGTAGAATCCTAGACTATGTTGTCTTTAAAGGGTATTATGTGCAATTACATGCTTTTTCACCAGTTGAAAATGCGTTAAATGTCATATATTATGTTTAAACCTTGTTTGTTCTGGTAAAAAGCATGTTTTATGTTTTTTCTTGATTTATTACATGATATGGACTTGTGGATGTTGGTTTCCAAAGAGTGGTTTTGAAAACGGTGGATTTATAAAAATCTCGACAAAAATTGTTTTGGAGGTTTGGAGCTAATCCTTGGGGTTGAGTTTTAGTTTTGAAAAGTTTTGTTGGAAGCGGTGAAAACATTTTGAAAATGTTTTGAAGATGTTGTTTGATCTCCATGTTTAATGGATGGATCTTTATACATGTTTAATATATAAATTTTGAAAATATTTTCGTAGTTGAGCTACTGGTTGATTTTTAAATGTTTCTCTATATGTGCCAGAATAGCGAGTATTTGACACGAGTTGCTCTCGTGGAAGTCTAGAAACGTGCGCAGAGTAAGTGTTTTGTACCTTCGGATTAATCCCCGTAAATTAAGTGGTGGGTGCTTTGTACCCTCGGATTTTGGGCTTGTAAATTAAGCAGTTTTGTTGTGGTGGCTCCGTATAAAGCTTGTCAATTCCTAACAGGTCTTAAATGATTCAGGGATTAGGTAATGGGCAGGAGTCTATAGTTGTTACCTCTTTCCCTTTGTAACAGAGTCGGTACATAGGATTCATTTCTCTTTCTCGGTTGTGTGATCCGAGTGAAAAATAACGTTTTGGTTATTATTTTTCTTTAATTGTGAAACATTATCTGCATTGTTGGAATGCTTGGTTTTGAGGATGAAAAACTTGGGATTTTAAGAAACAAAATCATTTATGACTCATGTGGTTGAGTTAAGCTTATACTATGTGATTGCATATTCTGCTTTACTACATCATAGTCTATTTCTATTGGGCTTCGGCTCACGTAGTGGAATTTGTTAAAATCTTTTTTCAGGTGTTGATGATCACGTGGAGATGATCTAGTTATAACCGTGTAGGTGGAAGACTTCTATACAAATTTTCTTTTTGTTATGCAAACATGTATCATGTGTTGCCTGTTTCTGAAGGTGTGTTTGTAAGTCTTGAGGCTGTATATTATCCTTGTATGGACAGGTATGCATGTTGCACTGAGAGTGATCCTTGAGTACTCTTTTAAATTTCAAAAGCTGTATTATTTTTGGATAATTGTTTTATTAGCAAAATCATATCTTTTTACAATCTGGTGGTTAGGTGGGTTATTCACGTGACCTTGGTTTCTGGGGCGTGACACTACGGTTGCAGGTTCTTCACCACCATTCTTACTTGCTCCTTCTTAGTGGGTCGATTTGTTATCTTAGCTGCCTTAGCCCTTCACCTGGTCAGAAACTCAACAAAAGATTCTTTAGCCTCCTACTGGGTTATCTCGAGTTCCCAAGTGGTGACATCGAGCAAGATGTTGTAGTTGTATTAATTGACAAATGCAGTAGTAATGTCCTCCCATGTTCTCGTCTTTGCAGTATCTAAAGACATAAACCATTTCTAAGCAGCTCCTGACAATGATCGCTGGAAAAGTTGAGCTTTCAACTAGTCACTGAAACCCATCGGCGACAAAGTTCCCACGTACATTCTCAAATGGATCCTTGGATTCCCGGTCCCATCAAATTTCTCTATCTCAGGCATTTTGAACTTCTCGAGCAGTTTTGCGTTGGGGAATAAACAGAAACCCTTGACGTCTAGCATATAGTATTCAAAGTGTTCTTGAAATGTTTGGGTGAGTTGAGAGAAAAAAGCAAAAGAAAAAGAAGAAGGATTCAAGGAGAAAAGGTCTTTGGAGACCATAGTTCCAAAAGCTAAGTCCTCTAGTCATTCACCAACCTTTTAACCCTCAAACAAGGAAGTAAAACCTCTAAAACTTATGTCTAATATCACCTAAAATATCTCTCAACTCATCTCTTTAAACACTTCAAAAATCGAGAAATGAAAATAAATTGAAAAGGCGTCATAGTGACAAACTAGGGCTGTTATGTTTTTGAATGATATGAGATATAGTTGTGTGTTGTTATTTTTAAGTTTGATGACTTAAAAGTATTCTGAAATCTTGATATTCATGTATAAAACACAAGCATGCATAGAAATGAGACAAAATCTTAACATATCATAAGTAGGAGACTTGAACATATAAGGACCTGATTTTTGAATACCTTAATATTTCTGCCTTGATCTTTGGAACTCCACAACTCAAATTAGAACATTGATCTAAGCATGTTATTTATATCCAAATTTATATTTTTGTGTTATCTTTCATCCAAAGTTGATTTTAACTCATTTGAGTGAGTAGAACTCGAGTTCTTGCAATTCTACCAAAATGTGTCGTTTTCAGACCAGTCAACAATATTGACCTAAAACCCCTAGTTTACAATGAGATCCGACTTTGACCAAAACATAAATGTTGTAGATAACATGTATATATAACTACCAACCAACAATGAATCCACAATATTGAGGTTTGATAGGTCAAAACCCCTTTAAAACTCTCTGTTGTGGTTCAGCTATTAAAGAACACTTCTGTCACTTATTTTTGTATAGCAAAAAATCTCTATTTTTAGTGACCTACTCCAAAAGTGGTCTACATAAATATTGTAGATAACATATTGAACTATGTATTGTTCAAAAATCAGACCTAGATACCTGGGGAACGTCCCTCAAACCCTTTTCAAACTCTCTATTAAAACCGGTTCTGGTGTGAGTTTTGGGGCTGACAGAACATATTTTACAAAACGGCTTATATCATCAACTTGTTTCAAACCGCCACCCCTATCACCCTTCATAAGATTTGTAGGGGATATGTTTAAATAGAACATATCAAAAAATGGGCTCACTTTGACTTGATTTGATTCTCAAAAACTGAGACCAACAGAGGCATATGTTCGATCAAATCTTGAGAAAAGTGCTGAATCATTTTCGCTTAGAATGTTTTATTCACTCATTTGTCTTAGGTTTTGGCCTTAGAGTTAAATATAAGAGTTGTAGAAAATATTTTTATCTAAACGGTGTTTAAAAATCATAACTTGATTCCAAGTCTAGATGTCCCAAAACCTAGCTGCCCTTTTAAATTTAATACTCGAACGTTGGCCCCTTAAAGTTATTAAGTGGGATTTGAGTACTCTTTATTGTGAGACCCAAGTTTTATGTGATGATTGATTTGAATTAGTTGATTAGTATTTTTAAGTGAATATACAATTATTAGAACTCATGCCAACAAGTTTTGAATCATATCTTGAGAATTGTAACTTGCGCCTCATACAGCTGTACTTATGCTTAGTGAGTTGTACCATGAACTTGGCCATGCTAGTTGATTCCATGCCATAAATAGTTATATTTGAGATCCATATTATACATCATGGACATTGTCACGTGTATCCTGCCATATTAGAGTCCATCTGTGTAAACCGTTGTTAGGATAGGTTATGTTGAATTGTCCTTCTTGGTTCTAAGTTTAGAGTATCCCTGGTTGCCATTTTTATAAATGTTTTGGGATGTATTCCCCTTGTACACCCTAGGTACGTCCCCGGTGTTACAAATTTGGTTTACACACCGTGGGTGCGTCCACGGTGTTTGAAATGGTTTATCATAGATATTTTTGGGCACCATAGGTTCGTCACTAGCATTCTGATTTTAGTAACTTAAACTTTGGGTTGATGTCAAGCGAGCATCCTGGTCTTAATATAGCAATGACAATAAGTCCCTTCACGATAATAACAATAAGTCCCTAAAGTAATATACGGCAGTGAGAGGCAATGATAATAAGCCCCATCACGACAATGACAATAAGTTCCATCACCCAATGACAATAAGTAAGTCCCATCACCCAATGACAATAAGTCCCTAGTGCAATGAGAGGCAATGACAATAAGCCCTATCACGGCAATAATAATAAGTCCCTGCAGGCAATAGAAATAAGTCCTAAAGTGGAACTCCTATTTTTATTTTTAATTGAATGTTGGGTTGGACACTTGCATCGCATCTATTGCATCACATACTTGTACACTTGTTCTTATATATGCTTGCCATACTATAATTGTCAAATTTGTCTGTCTTTTTTATTTAAATTTGTATTGGGTGCTAAATGTTTTGCACTGTGGAATATTTTGTGGTGATAATAGTTAGAAGGTTTAGAGTATTTTTTTCTGGGCTTTGGCTCATAGCATTTGTGCCGCAGGTGAGGTTGATGAGTTCTTTGAGAAAGTCGCCCTGAAAGAAAAAGACGAAATTAAAGCAGGGTGAATGGCAGGAGCCAATGGACCCTGACAATGCTTGCTGAAGATTTAAATCTTCACCTTTTGTTCTTTTGTTCAGTTTCCCCGTGCTTATTGTAAATTTTGAAATTTGTTGATAAAACTGTAAATGCTATATACCTTTTAATCAGTTCAAACTCTTTTATGATGTATTATTTAAAGTATGTAAATATGAATGAATGGATAGAATATTTCTTTATTTATATTTATGTATGTTCCAACGTGCCTGGAAGACGGGGCGTCACAGACGGTATGCCACCTCCCCAATCCTCTCTAGGATTTCAAACAGCCCAATAGAGCGTGGCGAAAACTTCCCACTACGGCCAAATGTCATCAAACCTCGGTGTGGAGAAATCTTTAAAAACACGTGATCTCCCACCTCAAACTTTTAAGGCCTTCTCATCTGATTGGTGTAATTCTTCTGACGACTCTGGGCCGTCATCAAACATTGGCGAATCATAATAATATTTTCCATCGTTTCCCACACCAAGTTGGGTCCCAACACTGTTGCCTCTTCTGCATCTGTCTAATATACTGGTTACCTGAATAGTCTATCATATAAGCCCTCAAAAGGTGCCATCCTAGTACTAGACTGATAGCATATTATTATATGCAAACTTCGCTAATGGTAAGTGGTCCTTCCACGAACCCCGAAAGTCTAGTACACAAGCTCTCAGCATGTCCTCTAAGATGTGTATAGTTCACTCAGATCGACCATTCGTTTAAGGGTGAAAAGCAGTACTTAACACTAAATTTGTCCCCAAAACTACCTGAAGATTCTGTCAAAAGCGCGATATAAAGCGCGAGTCTCGATCGAAAATAATAGATACATGTACTCCATGCAGCCGAACGATCTCACTGACATACAGCCTACTCAACTTGTCTACGAGATCCCTCACACGAATGGGGAGAAAATGCGCAGACTTTGTTAGTCTATCAACCACAACCCGAATAGCATCATGCCTTTTAGGCAATCTCGAAAGTCCCGACACAAAATCTATCATGATATTCTCTCACTTCTACTCTAACATTGGCAACGGCTATAGCAACCCTGTAGGCCTCTGATGTTTTGCCTTCACTTGTTGACAAGTGAGGCATCGAGAAATAAACTGAACTACATCCCTTTTCATTCCCCTCCACCAGAACTGACAACGTAAATCATGGTACATTTTGGTGCCCCAAAGTGCACTACAAGACGGGAATGGAGGAAATCATATAACACCTCATCACGGCACGACTCTGGCGCAAACACTCTCCCTGCCAATCTCAAACTCTAATCTGGGCTCACAACCCATTCCGTGGTTTCTTTCCCACTGGAAATTCTATCCTGTAACATATGAGCTTCCTGATAAGTCTGCTGAGCTTTCATAACACGATCAACCAACATAGGTCGTGAAACCACAGAACATAAGGTCGCACCCTCCTATGTCTTTTCGAGACATAAGTCAGACTCACCAATCTCCTGGGGCAAGTCCCACTCTCGTATGGCAGTAGAAGCTAGTGAACCATGAAATCTCCTGCTAAGAGCATCGCCCATGAAGTTGGCCTTCCCTAGGTGATACTAAAGATCAAAATCGTAGTCCTCCATGAACTCCATCCACCGTCATTGGCATAAATTTAGATCCTTCTGAGAAAATAAGTATTTGAAACTCTTGTGATATAAGAAAACCTCAAAATGTTCCCCTTACAAATAATCCTGCCATGCTTTCAAGGCAAAAATCATGGCTGCCAACTCCAAATCTTGTGTCGGGTTGTTATGTTCATGAGTCTTCAATTGTCGAGATCCATAAGCTACAACCTTACCTTCTTGCATCAAGACATATTCTAAGCTATCATGCGACACATCACAATACACTGTGTACCACAAACCTCACTCCAAAATAACTAATACTAGTGCACTAGACAATCTCTTCTTTAGTTCCTAGAATGCAACTCACAAGTCTCACTCCAAACAAACTTGACTCCCTTTCGCGTAAGGCGAGTCATCGATACGGCGAGTCAAGAGAAATCTTTCATGAATCGTCGGTCGTAGCCCGCCAAACCCAAAAAGCTACGAATCTCAAACACACTATTTTGTCGTTCCTAACTCATAACTGCATCAGTTTTTGAGGAATCCATAGATACTCCATCTCCCAACACCACATGCCCAAGAAACTTCACCTCGGGCATCCAAAATTTGCACTTTTTAAATTTTGCGTACAGTCGATGTTCCCTCAAAAGCTGTAAGGCAATACGTAGGTGTTCCTCATGTACCTCCCCCGATGGTGAGTAGATAAGAATTTCATCCACAAACACAATTATAAAACTTTTAAGATATGGATGGAATATGCGGTTCATCTAGTCCATGAAAGTCACAGGAGAGTTCGCCAAACTAAATGGCATAACTAAAAACTCATAGTGACCATAACGAGTTTGGAAGGCAGCCTTCGCTATATCTCCTTCCCTGATCCTCAATTAGTGATACCCCAATCTCATATCAATCTTAGAAAAACAACTCAAACCCTTTAGCTGGTCGAATAAATCATCAATCCTTAGCATAGAATACTTATTTTTCACCATTACCTGGTTCAGTTTTCGATAATCAATACACAATCTCAAGGACCCGTCCTTCTTTTTGGTAAACAAAGCCGAAGCTCCCCACAATTACATACTCGGTTGTACAAACCCCTTATAGAGCAAGTCCCGAAGCTATACCTTAAGCTCTCACAACTCTGTCGGTGCAAAATGATAAGAAGGCATCGAAATTGGGGCGACTCCTGGAATAAGATTGATAGAAAACTCTACCTCACGACTCGGTGGTAACTCAAATAGATCATCTGGATAGACATCTAGATAGTCACAAACCACAGGGAAAAACTCTCCTTGAACCCCAATAGTCTCATCCAACATGAGAGCAAAAAAAAAACCAAGGTTTACTAGATTTCGCACAACACCAGGCATGGGTACTAAACCCTCATCCCAATCACCCACGAAACAAAAACAATCACCCTCATGTGTACAAATCGATACCCTCCATCGATCACAATCGATATAGGCACGATAGGTGGTTAGCTAATCTATCCCTGGGATGACATTAAACATGGCCATATCGAGAATGATGAAATCAAACTCTAAACGGCGATCGGTGACCTCTAACTCACAGGATCTACAAACTCATCTCAATACCATGTACCCACTAACCGGAGTCTCTACATACACCGCGCTACCCAACGAGTCTATCTCCAATCCTAAAACAGATGAAAAAGAAGATGAGATAAAAGAATGTGATGCTCTCGTGTCGATAAGAATACTAGCCCACGATTGGTACATTAAGAGAGTACCTCTGTTAACTGAGGTAGCCACTGTAGTATTAGGCACAATCGGTTCCTTAGAGGAACTGGGATCTGTAAGGGCATACACTCAGCCATGCGATCCCCTAATCTGTCCACCATAACCCTATGATGTGGACTATCACACTGACTAGGCTTAGACACCCCCATCTGTAACCCTAAAAGTCTAAGTTACTAGCTGCTGCTGCTGATAAATCTGTCGTCCCTGTGCAGAGTGAGAAACTGGTGCACCTGTCGTGCTCTGTACACTCCCTTTCTGAGGGCAACTCCCATGAAAATGTCCTAACTAGCCACACCCAAAATAGGCTAGTGGCTCTCCCTCCTGAGATTGAACAGGTATTGAATTATAGGCCTTCCTCTTCCGTGGGTAATTTGATGCACGATGCCCTGGCTACTTACACCAAAAACAAATGAGCTCCCTCTGCTCTGACATTCTTAATGAAGCTACCGAGGGTGCTGGTACAAAAAACTGCTACTGATATGATTTCACTGGATGAGAATTAGGACCAGATGACCTTTGTCGCTTATTCCTACACCCCTCAATTGCGTACCTCCTCCACCCTGCTGGGTCTTGCCCTTTCTGGCCCTGCGTGTTTCATTCAAAGTATTTTCTATGGTGATGGATGACTCCACCAATTCCATAAATACTCGCATCCTCAATGCTGCCACTAGATCCCTGATCAAGGGTCTCAAATCCCTTTCAAACCTCTTTACAGGAAGTTCATTTGTAGCCACAACTTTCTGTGCAAAATGGGATAAGCTGGTGAACTCTGCCTCGTACTAAACATTAGTCATTACTCTTTGGGTAAGAGAAAGAAATTCCTCTTAATACAGGTCTCTAGAGGACCCAGAGAAGTATTTATCTAGAAATACTTTGGTAAAAGCTGCCCACGTACCTTCCACGATAATTTTGGAAAATTTTCACAATTTATGGGTGTTACCCCTCAGCTGAAATGTGACAAATGCAACCCTCAAGTTATCCTTGACTATCTGCAATGCATCCAAAATCCATGTCACGAGCACTAACCATTTTGTGGCCACCTTAGGGTCGGGATCCCCAACAAAGGTAGGGGGATCAAAATGCTGAAACTCACCCATCGCAATAGTCACCCTCGGCTCAGGCACTCTCGCTCCTTCCCTAACGACCTCAGCTGATTGACGGATAGATCTCACCATCTCACGCAACAAACTTACCCCATCTACTAGTCCTTGCAGTGCATTAGCATCCCCAACATCAGGGATTGGCTCGTCCCCTTGGCCTAACCCATGGCCACAGCCAAGACTACGGCCTCATTCTCTTCACGCAGACTTGACTTATATATGAAAAGAATGTAAAACATAACAATATAAGACTCACTCATCATGTTATTACATATATAAGCTACATAATTATTCTTACACTTAGCAATTTAAGATTATGTAAGCAATTCTTACATACTGAGGAGAACCGACAAGAGTGACGAGTCAATTTGGGTAACCTACTTAGATTCTTTGCTAGAATATACATCAGCCAAACACATTTCTAACTTAGCTTCCAAGTTTTTTAATCCAAATGCCCAAAAATAAGATTAATCAATCCTAAGGTCCTACCTCCGTGCTCACGTATATACAGCATTCTCATGCTCAACAAGTCATCATACTCATGTCATCAAAACTTTTAAACACATGCAATCAAGCACACGCAACCATCCTCACTAGGTGATACAACCTTTCCCATAACTCTTAGGTACTCGAACCTAGAGATCTGATACCAACCTGTCATACCTCAAAACCCGAGTCACGTGAACCACCTAAGAAGAATCTGTTTTACACCACGATTTTTTTCAAAACCACCTGAGCCCAAACGAGTCAATGAACATAAACGAAAGCAAACATAAAACCTTTGAAAAATGCACTTTCGATGATTTATTTTGTATAAGAGAATAACCCCCATAACTAAGGTCACGGTTCCTAAAAGCCAAACATTTAAACAAACAATAAAATTTTCAAAAAATGGTCCAAACCACTCGATCGATCAAAAAAATGCTCAAGCGGTCCTCACCTATACACTATTTTTCCCATGGCCTGTAAAACAACCGAGAGTTCGGATTGACCGCTCGATAGACCGCTCAAGGGGTCCGTCAAGTGGCTTGGCTCTGGACCCTTTTTCAAACAAAACCTCCTTTGAAAAATCCAACACCTGACATTTTTGAAAACGGTCAAGGAATAACCAAGCCCCCTAAACATGTGAAAACGAGACTCAAAATCCTCCCTTGAGACATAAATGTTGATATAAAATATGAGATCAAATGAAAATGATTTTTATTAAAACCTTAAAAACAGCTGTACGATAAACATATCATACAACCACAAAAAACAACAACTAACCCAAGGTTACTCTCATGAACATACAACATATATGTATTAATATAAAGGCCTCAAGGCTTACAAAACATGTTTTCAAGTCTAAAACATATAACTCCTTTACATGATCCAATAACAAAATAATAGTAACAACTAATCAACAAAACTACTAAGCTATAACAAAAGAGTTTTGTCTACACCTCCACTAAGACTCATCGAGATTAACCCACGTGATCAAATTTACCTAAAATTTTTTTAAATCCCATAACGTGAGCTGAAACTCAATAGGAACAGATTATAATAAAGTAAAAAAATAACATGGAATCACGGATTATATAAACAACTCAACGACACAAGTCACAAAACGATTTTCCATCCTCAAAATCATAAGTTTTTATATAATCCAGTAAAGTTCAACAATTTAAGGAAACATAAACAATACCTTATATCTAACCCGATTTCCACAACTGACAATGAATCCTATGTATCGATTTTGTCACACCCGGGTCAAAGGTAATAATTATAGACTCTTGTCCATTATCTTAAGTCTGGGGCATCTAATGGCCTACTAGGTAATGATAAATTTTATACGGAGCTACAATAACAAACACCTCCCACTAGGGCAACCACTTCATATACGGAAATTAACCCGAAGAAATGAAGTACCTACTTGTACAAAATTTTTGAACTTTCACCGAAGAGCAATAGAAGCCCAAATACCCACACGTTGTTACGGCACATCTAAAGAATCATTACAATGGCAAGTAGCTCAACTACGAAAACGTTTGTAAATACACACTATTAGATACAAAACATCCAACAGTATTCCGCCACATCGTCCATACAACTAAAAGGATCGACCAACATTTTTCAAAATGTTTTCACCATTTAAACCAAATCGCTTAAAATCTAGTTCTTAACCCTAAGGGTTAGCTCAAAACCTCCATAACTAGGTTTTCGCCACATTTACATAAATTCTCCCAATTTTCAAAACTTAACTTTTTGAAAATCACGAACACACATACATTCGCCAACTTTGTAATAAACCATAAAAACACATAATATGCTTTTTATCCAACCATACACCGTTTAAACCCAAAGTTTAACATTTATCGCATTTTAACACGATAAAAATGCACATAATCACATATAAAAACCTTTTAAAACAAGATAGTCTAGAATCTTACATCAGAGAGTTAAAAACTCGACGCTTTAAACACTGATGAGAAACTAAAGTTGTCAAAATAAGTTTTCGTTCCGATGAACGCGAAGCCCACGATGACGATATCAAGGATCAACTATCGTTAAGCCAAAAATCGAGCTCGAACAAAGCTAAAAGCTAGAGAGAAGGTAGAGTATCTAAATTTTCTTTCAAGAAAGAGAGAATGAAGCTTGCTCAACAAGCTTTGGTCCAAAACCCAAGGTTGTAAGCTGTATTATACACAGCCCACGCAGACAGACCGCTCGAGCGATTTAAAGACCAATCGAGCGGTCCTACCTAGGAAAGTTTTTTACTTTGCTACAACGCCCACGTAGGACCAGGATTGAAATCCATGCGCATATCTAAGTCAACCCATGCATAAAATATATAGAAACATAATTTTCTATAACGATTAAATGATAACCAACACGTCACATATTAACATTACAAAATAAAAAAAAAGGGTCTCACACCAAACATGGCCTATAATCAACAACAAGGAAATATAGGTTACACAATTGCTGTGTAAATGAAAAATCAAACATTCTAAAGCCATGAAATCTATATTACAAAATAGAATAGTGTTAGTGGGACAGTTGTCCCACGTGGCATAACCAACGATTTAGATAAGTTTTCAAAGAGAAGCAACAAGAAGTTATTGCTATTCCAAGAGTCTTTTCTATGTTTACCTTTTTTCTTGCTACTTTATTTGCCCCCCCCCCCCCCTCTCTCTATTTCAAGCACTTGTCTCTCTTTCTCTATGAAGAAGCCGTGATAGAGGGGAGAGCTTTCCCTTTTACTTCTAAGCTTTCTATTAATTTATATTCTTAATTACTATTAAGTTTATTTAATTTTTATATCTGTTGGAATACCAGATTTGGAACTTAAACCACTATTAATCTAAAAAATCATTGATATTCATTAATTACAACAATAGTTCTAAACCAAAGGTAAGTGAAAAATGAAGGAAAAAATAAAATATATACAACAACGAATAAGGTAGTTCTAGAAAGCAAAGATAAAGAAAAAAATCTCAAATAAACTACAACATAAGTTCTAAACCATATTCCCTTAAAATTATTGATTTTGCAAGTATTTGTTTTTACATTGTGTTTATGAACTTGTAATATTGTAAGTTCTAAGCCATTTCATTATTTGCAAGTGGTCATGATCCCAGATGTATTTATTTTGGAAAATGAGATCACAAATCTTAATGACGGTATAGAAGTATAATGCCTCAACCCTTCTCGTCGCCCAAATCCCTCAACCCTACTCCTTTCCACCCCAAACCCTCAACCCTCACTCTCATCCATAACCCTTTTCCTCTCCCTCTCTAACGTAAACCAGAAACAAACTAAACCCTGAAAACAAAAGAAGGTACAATTTTGTAAATTTTACTGTTTGGTAGCATGCATTGACAAAAATTAATAACCTAGAATTTAGTGGAGCATACCTTAATGAAATATGAGAAGTGAGAGAGAAGGAGAGACAGCATAAGAAAGCAAGAGGGAGATCACGCTTCGTATCACCTGCGGAGAGAGAAGTTCTTTAGAGAATGTCGAAGTGAAGAAAAAACTACGAGTTAAGAGAAGAAGAAGACGAGTTTAAAATAATATAATGTTAATGTAGGGACTCAGTCCCTTTTTATTTTGAGGATTAGTTAAAACCTGCTGTGAGTCTTAGTGGGTTATGAAAAAGTGTTTAATATTGGAAAAGAATTAAAATTTGATCACGTGTTAATTGTTGATGATAGTTATATGCTTGATTAAGCATGAAGATGATTATCGTGAAATTATTGAATGAGTCTTGAGGCATTAAAAGAAAATTGGGTTTATGTGTACACTTTTTTCCTTGGAGTACTGCCCAGCGAGGGACAGATCGATCAGTCTGTGGCAGATAGCAATTTTAAGTTTGGATTTTAAGCTTTTAAAATCATTTCTCTCATCTCCCTCTCTCTCTAAAAGTAAACTCTAAGCCCTAGATCTTATTTTGGGGGTTCCTTGAGCTCTTCTTGCTCATTTGGTGGTGATTTATTGCTTCCTTCCCAATTGGATAATGTTGGAGGAGTTGACTTGTGTGTTGGGAGTTTGGTTTTCACCTATCGGTTCGGATTTTCGTTGTTGGAGCTTGTTAGAGGCCTGTTCTTCATAAGTTGATCATCAAAGAGGTTGGATCTATGATTATTTATGAAAATTTGTTAGATATGAGTTGTATATTTGACTTTATACATGAAAAGCAAGAAAAATTTATATTTTTGAAACCCTAAGTTTGGGTGTGGAGTCAAAGCATATTAAACCTTGTGTTTTTGGATGATTTATGGTAGTTCTACCATAATATTATCATTAGAGAGTTGTAATTTGTGTTATGGAAAGTTAGGGTTTGAATTTAAGTCAAACTCATGAAATTTGGGGCTTTTGGGTTGTGGTGTTCAAATGGTGAAATTAACTAAAATTTGGAGAATTTAGGTTTGTATTAAATTGATACCATATGAAATTTATAAACGTTTATCGTATGTGAAAACGGTGAATTATGAGTTGATAAAAATGATGTTGTAAGGGTTAAATTTGGGATTTTTGGATTAATGGACCTAATGATGAACTTAGTTAATGATTTGGTAAATTGTGGGTTGTGGGAACCATTTTCATGAAAAAAAAGTTCATGAATTTTATGATTTATGAAATATGAGATGACAGGTAAGATTTTGGATAAACCATGTGAACTTAATGAGATTCGTTGAAAAATCACAAGACGTGAGTTTTAAGCTAGTTAAAACCAAATGGGTGAAACAAGTGAAATTGATAATGTATAATCAATGCTAACCCTGTGTGGGTTGGGAGTTCATGAGAGGAACCATTATGGGTTGGACTCGTGTGTGTGTGTAATGTGATTTGATGATATGAAAAGGATCAATTTTGGATCTACGAATCATTTAAGTTTGGGCACTAATTGCTCCACGATGAAAGACCAAAAAATTGTGCAGATTTGGGTGCCCTGCCCATCATCTAATAACCGAGAATGAGGCGTTAGTCATGGTGGGTTATAAAACGCATTTGCCACTTGGCAGGCCTTGTGTGGCCCAATCAGTAGTAGCTATGTATGGGTCTATAAGCTCGTCTGGCGTTGGTTCCTATAACGTAAACCATGAGTTGGTTGAGATATAAAAAATTATAGACAACGTTTGTGTGCGTGTGTGAGTGGTGGAAAATAAAATGGAACAGAAAGAAAATGGGAAGTCATATTAACAATGTTGCGTTTGAGATGATCGGATAAAGGGACTAAATATTGTGTGTGCTGGTTTTGGGTAAAGAAAAAAAATCAGTTATGGGAATGAAGATTTTGAAAGAAATTTGGATTGGGTACAAACTTGTTGTGCATTCACATAATCATCCTTGCATGTCATGCATATGTTCATACTTAGTCTGTTTTCTATGAGTCTCAACTCATATTATTTAACAACATTTTAGGTGATAACGGGAAGAAAGCCATGAAGTAGAGATGGTGGTCTTGAGACCCTTTTTTGTAGTAGTTAGTAGAACTACTTTCATATTCTCTTTTCGGATTAAAGGTTATAAAATTGTAATTCTTTTGAATATTTGGATGGTTGTATTCAGGTTGGTGTAACCCTTGTTGTAAGGCATTAAGGCCACACGTATTTATGAATTATATGCACGTGAGACTATCGGGTATTGTGTTGCGATTATTATCCTTTGTTTTACAAGATTCTCTATATGAATCCGTTGGAACTTTGAACTTTGGGTTATGGTTGGAGTTGTTTCTATATCCTTTCTCTTATGTAATAGAATGTAGATCTCTTGGAAAGGCAAGTTTGGAGATGTGGTTAGAGTATGAAAGTTGGGTTTGCAAAACAAACGTTGAAAAAGGGTCTAGGGTTAAACCGATCGATGGACCGATCAATCAGTCTATCGATCAATCTAACCCTGCTCTCGATTGTTGTTGTCTGCACAAGACCGATCAATCGGTCTGCTTATTAGAGCACTTTTTTTTGACCTTTTGGGTTCAAGAAATCTTTTTATGGGTTTCAGTTTTTTTTATTTAAACGGTTTCTTTAAAGAGTTTTATGAGGTTTTAAAGCTTGAAATCCCTTATTTTTCCTAAAGTGCTCTTCGGGTTGGTTCGTCGAGGTTGGTTCACGTGCCTCGAAGTTGGGGGAGTGACATATTGGTATTAGAGTTTTAGGTTTAAATACTTAGGAACCGTGGGGGGGTGGTGGATCCATTATGTGAGTTTTTATTGATGTGTGACATTCATGTATTGGTGTATTAGAATAAAATATCATAGATATACTTGACATTTGCATGCTATGTGGTATTTAGGCATGGAGGTTAGACTTTTAAGATGATATACCTTGTCCTTGGGCGATCGGTTAACTAGTTTGGGGTTCAAGTTAGAAAAATGTTTAGTTGATGTCCATTCTAATAAGAAATCTAAACGAGTTGCCCGAATTAGTGTGTCATTCCTAAGGGTTCTTCTCAGTATGTGGATATATGGATATGTGTTAACATGATGTGACTTGATAATGACTAGTGTGTTTACATGGTTTTAGAATGTTAAGTGTTAGAAGAAAGACGGTGGATATTGTGGCATTGGGAATTGGGGGTTAAAAATGAGAGAATTCAAAAATATTTTGAAAAATATTTTAAACACCTTAAAAACTCCTTTTGTTGAAAATAGAGTCACCACTTAATTTTTGAAAAAAACTAAGAAAAATAAAATTGGCTACTGATTTTGAAAACGTTAACCAGAGAAAAAAAGAGGTTCGGGGGCTAAGGTACGAATCGGGAAAGGTGTTAGGCACCTTGTTCGCCCAACTCTAAGGTTGGCCTCTACTAATCATAATTGGTTCATTAATATAATTTCTCAAATGCATACAAATAAAGAAAATTGGGGTGAAAATAGAACATCCAAAATCAAGTATAGAAAAATACATAAAATATGTACATAACACTCCAAAATAAATAAGTGTAAAAAAAAATCATAAATCCTATAACATGTAATTTTTATTTAAAGGATGCATGAAATATACTCACATGCAATATTGTCAAAAATGACTTAAATTATCATAATATGCAAAACAATAAAATATGTTATAAGCTACCAAAACTACCTAAACATGAATTTTCTATACAAGAAAGAAAAATCAAACTATCCTAAACATGCTTTCAAATAAAGAAATTAAAACTTGTGTTTTATCAAAATTAACTAGGTTAACCTCAACGTGATGAATTAATAAAAAATAAGAAATGTAAAATACGAAATGCATAAAAGAAAAAAATGCTATATTAAAAGAAAGCATACTTAACAAAGAAATTTAAAATAAGAGTTTTGTGATAAAAGAGAATTTAAAGATTTAAAAGAAAAGAAAAGGATTTGACAAGATATGAAGGGTAGAAAATACTATAAAGAAAAAATTCTAATTATTTACATAAAAGATGAAAATAATAAGAATAAAAGAACATCAAAAGATATCTTCATATTTTTGTGCTTTTTGTTGTTAATAGAATGAAAGAAAAATATTATAAGAGACAAATTAAGAAGATTTAGCTATTAACATTTAAAAGAGAATAAAAAGAAAGAAAATAGAAGGAAAGAAAAGAATAATAATGTATTTTTAAGAGAGAAAATTATGAACTACTTAAAGATAAAAATTAGTTTAAAAGCCTCTTTGTGATTTTTGAGTTTGATAAAATTAGAGAATAATGAGGATAAAAGAAAATAAAGCTATAAAAGAAAAATGAAAATAGAATTTTATAAGTACTAATACTATGAGAAAAAAAATGCTAAATAGAATTTTATGAAAAAACTAAAACTAATAATATTAGAAAAGAAAATTACATTAATGAAAGAAAAGCTAAAAAAAATTTATTGAATTAAATGAATATTTAAGCTAATATTACTTAGGTTGCTGTTACCAAAAGAACATTAAACTAAAATTAAAAGGAAAAAAAAAAAAGAAAGAAAAAAAAGAAATGCTAATACAAGAAAATAAAATGAAATACTTAGTACAAGAAAATAAAATGCTATTGAAATAAAATTTAGACTAA
>JAOTRH010218261.1:0-41517 GCA_034768845.1 Heliamphora exappendiculata
GTGGCCTTGCTTCGCTTAGAGACAGTAATGAGAAAGGAACAAATCTTCATCTTCATATATATAAAATAATAAGCGAACACTATCTACCCCAGATATTTCGTCAAGAAAGTAATAAAAAACTGGAAAATATCTCTCTATACAGACGCCAATAGAATAATTCAAGATTGAAAGTGGGATAAATGCATGAACGAACGGATCCGTTGAAAGAAAAGTCAGCAATGGCGTTAGAAGGTTGGGCGAGTTCATGCATTCGTTGTGTGGCTACGCCGCGTGACAGGTAATCTTAGGACTAAGAAAAATAATAATTAGTAGGGCATTGTGATCTTATTCAGACACCATTTAGACTGTTTACTTAAAACTAAATTTAAGTTTAAAGATTTGAAACAATTTTTTTACAATTAAGTGTAAATAATACAATATAAAAATATAATATTTAACAAAAAGAATAAATATAAATACAATAAAAAAAACCCATTAAAAATTTACAAGCAGAACAAGCTCCCCCGCCGGACGCTAATGTGGTGCTATTCGTTCAAAGTTCAAAGTTCAAAGTTCAAATGGTGGTGATTGGTATTCCAAATAGTTTATAAATTATAATTTCTAACAAAAATTTTAAATAGTTCATAAAAATTATAATTTACAATTAAAATAAAAAAATAATTATAAATTACAACATATGCTAATGTTTGAACAAATTTATAAGTTACAATTAAAATTAATAAATAAAAATAAAAACTATCAACACTAATTTTGCCAAGTAAACTTACCAAACAGTCCAGTATTGAATTGGTTAAAATAATCCTTTTGAAGATTTGTTATTTGAATTAATAGCAACGGCATGTAATACTAATTCATTAGCATTTACATGATAGATAAAATCATATATCGAATTGCTTGAGTCTATGTTTTTCTGTTGAGCAATGACATTAATGTACAGACATAATTAAATATTTATCTAGTGATATAATTTTGTTCATTTTAAATTAAAATATTCTCTATTAATTCTAAAAATACGAATTCAAATCGTCAAAGCTAAATATATATCAAAACAACAAAATTATGGTATCTGATCAAGATCCTCACTACAGTACACTTTGGGACACAATTTCATTCACTGTTATTCCAAAAATCATTGAAGTACAAAACACGTTTTTTTTTTTTTTGGAAGATCAAGCAAAATAAAAGTTGAAACAACAATGGCATCCAATAATAAAACAGTGAATTCAATCAGAAAAAGAAAGAAAAGGGGCAAAAACTCCAGGAAATGCACACATCCCAAATTACATACCTAGACGCCAATTACCAAATCACATAAGAGTAGTTTCCAGATCGGCGTATCTACTTGCTTTGAAGGTTTAAACTTTGAATTTCAACACTGAAACAAAAAATAGAATGAGGATGCATTTACGTAGAAATCATATTCAAGGGATAAAGGAACCTGCTCGACACAAACTAAGATATCGAGTGTTTACGATGGTTAAAGGGGCATTAATTAGCCGGACCAGTGTAGTTAGAAAGGACGTTAATTAGGGGATTAGACCTCCTTAAATCGGCTGGCTATAGCGACTCCGCCGACTCCGATGAATCGATCGCGACCGGATTCTTACTCAGCTTACAGATCTCGACAATCGCCTCGGACGCGTTGTTACCGGAGGTCAAATCTTGTTCCTGGAATCTCCTTACGGACTCCACGATAGCCACGCTTCTCGAACCGGCCGGTCCAAGCTGGCCCAAATCGGGCCTTATGGCTTCAGTTCTCAGGCGTTTCAGAGGCCTCGACGAGTCAACAAAATTGATTTCGCTGTATCTTGCCGCCGTCTGTGAACTGCTTTTCCGGTGAGAAGACGAACAGCCGTGATCATCCTGCGAGATAAAATCAACAAAACCTAACGGTTAAGCCCCAAATGTAAGGCTTCTTCTAACTACTAGATATTAATGTCAGTACTTGCGCAATTTAAGGCTTGAAAACAGATTTTGTTGAAAAAATGCGATTGTTTCGGAACTGATATGACTGAACGTAGAAAACAATGCGACAAATTTCGTTTCAAAAAAAGTTTGAAGAGCAAATTAATATTGACACAATAGTGCGAAAAAACCGGATCTGTTAGCGCAAGGCCTAATAATGAAAGCAAAGTAGAACAGAAAAGTAATTAGCTTAAATTTCATACGTCGGAGCAAAGATCCGCGGCACTAACGCGCAATCGGTTCAAGAAAACTGCTCTATCGCCATCACACAACTTGTTCGAGGACTCCTCGCTGCTAGAGGAACTAGCAGGCGGAAGAGGCGGCGGCGCCGAGGACCACGGCACCACCTGATTATCTCCGTCCTCATCATCAACTTCATCCTCATCCTCATCATCAACTTCATCCTCATCCTCATCCTCATCGTCTTCCTCGTCGTCGTCGTACTCGTCGTCTTCTCTTTCAATTTCACCATCGTTTCCTCCTTCGCTCTCTTCGTCCCCGCTTCTGTTCTTCACTCCTTCACATCCGCCAACGCAACTCTCGCACACAGACACCGTCGGGCCGAGCTTCACACCGGAAGCATTCCAAGCCGTCGGCGACTGGCACACGTGGCAGAGCAGACTCCTTGAATGCCTTGCAACGAGGAAGTTCGCAGAGTGAACCTTCGCGTCGCAGTCCCAACAGAGGCTGGCCTGATCCGACTCGCAGTACATCCTCGCCGCCGACTTGCACAACTCACAGCTCTTCATTTTCAAAACCTCCCCAATCTCTCTCTCTCTCTCTCTCTCTCTCTCTCTCTTCTGCAACTCCAGAAATTGAAAAAGAGGAAGGAACGAGTGAAATAGAAGGAAAGAAAAGAACAAATAGCAGTCGCCCAAGAAACCGCCCTCTCTTTTCTAACAATTACGCGATTACCTTCAGGATTCGTGGCCGGTGAGGGGCAAAACTGTCATTCACCACAGACATAGGGGGAAATTGTCCATGCCTAGAGTTTTGCGCCCGGAGCAGAACCCGAAGCCTGGGCCAACGGTGGGAGAGAGTGCCAAGTGTGGGCTCGTGAGGCAATAAGTGGTTCTGTGGTTCCAATGTGAGCTTGCGGATCCTTGGTTCGGGTGCAGGATATTTTTTCTCCCCAGATCGGGTCGGGTGACGTGTCGTCCAACTGGCAGGGGATCGTTTTGAAGATTCGGATTGGTTACGTGGCATGATCTGGTTTTATCTTGTGGCCTAGTCCACGTGATACGCAGCTGACTTTGTGGCCCTCTGTAAATTCGCCAATCTGGGGTCTTGCGTTTTTCGGACCCCAATGATGTGACCCAGTTCTATTAGTAGAAAAGAAGATAAGGCAATGGCAATCGCACAATGCCTTTTACCCACGCGCTTGCCAATCTATTTGATTCCATTTTATTAGGTATTTTTAAAAAGTTATTAAGGTTTCATTTGGAAACTTTTATATTTTTTATTTTTTATTTTTTATTTTTTATTTTAAATTTTAAAATTTTTATAAATTATAAATAAAAATATATTTAGTAATTATTTTTGTTTATAAAAAATTATAAATAGTTTTTAAAATTTATAAAATTTTAAAAAATAAAAAAAATGAATTTTTACTTATTTTATAAATAAATTTTAATTGAATTTATTTATAATTTCTAACTATTACTGGTTAAATATTTATGGTACCAAACATATTTTTTATTTTTCGTAAATAAAAAACAAAAATTTGTAAACGTTACCAAACGGGTCCTACGTGAATATTTGGAATAGTTTTTAATTTGATTTTTAAGAAATTTAATTTTTTTTAAAAAAATAAAAAAAAAAGAGAAATTTAAAAGAATAAGTTCTCTTTTTAAAATTCAAAAGACATTTAATTCTACAACATTTATTTAACAGATTTAATTCCATCATATTTAAAATAATTATATTATGTATAATATGTTTTTAATTAAGATTAGTCTTCTTTTTAAAATGTTACGTAAAAATTAAAAATAAAACTTAAAAAATTAATTTGGTAAAAACAAATTTTGCTCGGAATGAAATCTGATTTGGCAGAATACACGTAGAATCGAAGACAAAATCGAAAACATCTTCAGACCTTACAGTTGCATTTTCAGCAACTCGATCTGGAAACTCAGCTCAAGATCAAACTGAATCTTCTAACCAGAGAGGCTTCAATACTAATTACAAAGGTGGTCGCAATTTCCGTGGTAACAAAGTTCGCTATTATAACAATTCTCGAGGAGGTAAAAGAGGAGGAGGACAAGGCTATTTCCAGTACACTTCCAAAAACTCTAATCCTTCTCCAATTATTTGTCAAATCTGTGGTAAAAATAACCACACAACACTTGAATGTTGGCACCGCTTGGATTTATCAGCACAACCTATTCAGCAACAATCTCGAAGCTCCGCAAACAACTCGAAGAAAGCCTACAGTGCTGTTAGCAATTCAGAAGCTCCTAACTAGTATATTGACTCTGCAGCATCTATCACATGAAAAATATAAATAATCTTCAGCGACATCAACCATATCCAGGTCATGATCAAGTTGCATTTGGCAATGGTAACTCTCTACCAATTTACAACACTAGACAAGGCATTTTACCTATACCAAATCATACTTTTAAACTTAACAAAATTCTTTATGTTCCTCATTTGCATCCAAATCTCTTGTCTGTGCATCAGCTGACTTCAGACAACTATTGTACATTCACCTTTGACAAAAATTCTTTTGTGATTCAGGACAAAAAAAAAAAACCAAGAAACCTCTCTGTAGAGGTGTTCACTCTCAAGGACTCTATCAGTTCTCTCATCATCTGAAGCTCTAAATGCGTCTTCTCTCAAGCTGTGTTTTACTACAAAAACCTCATCCTCTCTTTGGCATCACAGATTGGGGCATCCCTCTCAAATCAAATTGGATACTCTAGTCCAAAGATTTAGATTACCATGCACAAATAAATCAACAAATCTGTGTCCAAATTGCTGTGTAGAAAAATCACACCGATTATCTCTTGTACCATCAAAGACTTTAGCAAATAAACCTTTGTCACTTATTCATAGTGACGTGTGGGGACCTTTCACTCATGAAACTCTGTGAAATATCCCGTTTGTAGACTGATTTTCAATAACCGATTTTCTTGAATAAGCTAACCGTTGCAAACTAAGCTTAAAACAATCAATCCTACAAGCAGAAAATAAAACAACCACAATTACACATGAGACAGCAATTTGTACGTACCCCAAACTGGGTGAAAACCACGGGACTACTCCGGGTCTAGGTAATCAAACACTATAATATCGTTAATTACAAGAGAATCTTACAAACCGATATTGCACCCACAACCAAATGTTTGAAAGCTTACTCCTATCGAATCCATGTACACAAACTCCTGTGTTTGACCGCCGCTGGAACCCACCACCGGACTTCAATGCTGATGGACTCCACCACAAGACTTCAATACTTGAGATCCTCTCAAGTGACTCCACGAATACAAACAGATTGTTGAATGTTTGATTAACTTGATGATTGGCTTGAATGAACGGAAGCTAAATAATCATCAAGTTGTTATAGACTAACTTGTGAGTATGTAAACTAGCCTACGAGACTATCTTCAAAGGCTCTCTCAGCAGCTAGGGCTTCATAGAATAATAAAGAGACTCATTTAACAAGAAACCCTAGCTGCCTATTTATATTAAACTGCCGAACCCTAACAGCAGCACCTTAAATTATGGTCCAAACGAATTGGACCGATCGATCGGTCTTTTCAAACTTGCAGTAACTTTGTTGCAAAGGCTTGAATCCGAGAGCTATTGAAAACTGCTCGATTGACTGATCGATCGATTTTTCGATTTCTGCTCTTTTTTCGTTGCACTGCAATATGAAACCATAACTCCAAAAGAATAAGTGTCAAAATATAACGAATAAAACAGATAACAATTTGTCACAAATTTGCCAAACTAAAAACGAATTAGACCGAGACCAAAATCTGTAACAATCTTCCTTTTAGCAATTTTGTGACAAAACCCAACAAATCGACTAATCCAATTAAACAAGTTAACAAAACGCTACAAAAAAAAAATAGTCTTAACACTTACAAAAAAAAAAACTTCCCTTTAAACTAAACTTCAAAAAAAAAATACGACTCCAAAAAAAAAGGCGACCTCCCCTGAATGTCTTCCCCTTAAACAAACATCCAAGTTATAATCTCCCCCTTTTTGTCACAAATTGACAACCAAAACCAAGAGAAAAAAAAACAAGAAAATCTTTTTTAGAAGGGAATCGGATTAAAGAACAAGTACGAGACCTAGGAAGTTTTGCATTCACTTAAAATCACAAAATCTAGTCAAATTGATTAAAGCACACACAGAATCTAAGATACCCTATATTCATATATGAACGAATACAATCAGTGTAGATTCTATATGAAACAGTGTGTGTGTGTGTGTGACTTGAAATATTTTAAGATTCAAATATCAAATCCTGTATGGGATCTATATGACTGAGTCATATTTATTTATCAGAAATCAAGAAAATCACAAAGTCAAATTAGCTCGACTCAAATCACTTTTTCTGACTCAAATCACTTTTTCAGAAATCAAGAAACTCTCCCTCAACTAGTAACTGCAAACTTTTTCTTTTTTCTTTTTTTTTTATTTTTTATTTTTGTTTTTAATTTTTATGCTTTCAAAGGCGATTTTCACACTAATACGAACGAAAAAGCAAAATTCGCATAGACAATCATTTCCTAAGAAAATTTTGGTACAAATTTCAAGATGGCTTCACAGTAGTATGTACAAAAAGATAAAGTCCGCATAAGTAGCCATTTTCTCAAGCTAAACATACAGAACCAAAAGAATGAGGGAGTGTAAGCAATAAGATCAAGTGGGTCACCACTATGTGGTCATTTTGTAAAATTTTTAGACAACAGAAATATAAAAGAAACCCATTGATAAAAAAATTCTAAGAGCAAAAGATTCATGAATCTATCAATGTTCAAATGGTGTACAGAATAAACTTATATCTGAAAGTATTCTATCAACTATGAACTAAATTACCCAAAAAATAGTTGTTAATCTCAAAACCTAACTTATGAAATTTTAGCCAAATAAAATAATGCATGAAAAATGTACTCAACCTTTAATAAAGTCCCCCACAAATTTTTTTTTAAAACAACAAAAAATCAAAAAAAAAACTCAAACACACAGAACAAAAAAAAAGACCCAAAACAAACTGGAGACTACGACTAGCTAAAAAGTTGCCTAGATTACTCTTTCTGATCAAAACTTTCTTGAGTTTCAAAGGCACACGTTCTGGGGTAGAAATCCAATTCTTTCTAGATTGTTATGGCATATCAAATTTAAATTTATTTTGGTCAAGCAACCTAGTACAGTGAGGTCTGATGTGTCCCTTTATACCACAGTGATGACAAATAGGCACAAAAAATGTATTCTTATTCAAATTCATGCAATTGGGACGTGTATGACCAATATTACCACAATGATGACAAGTAATAACAAATTTATCTTTTCGTACCTCACTACGTAAAATGGTGGTTCTACCCATTTGATTATTTCACTTTCCATTTGCTTTGGATTAAAAATTTGTAGATAATCTTTTTGAGCTTATGCCACTTTTTGCTTTCACAAACTTTAGTGCAGACTCAGGTAAAATTGACTGGCCAATTTTTTCTTTTCCTTTGTACTGTTTGCTTAACGAAGTACCAGTAAATCCAAACTTACACCTATCATTCACCACCTTTTGTAACCCAAGCATGTCATCCAAAGTCTTGGTACCTGTATTTAATTTTTTGAAAATAACTTGAGCATTCAAACAGTCAATTTCTAGTTTACCAAATTTACTTTCAAGTTCTTTCTTGAAATTTATACAAGCACACAGTTCATTTTCAACTTTAGTTAGTCTGGTTATTCTAGTTTGACTCAACTCAAACAGACTATTTCTTTCTTTTTCGCGCAGGACAAGTTTTTTACGCAAGGTCTGTTTGTCAGATTTTAACTTTTCTACCAGAGCTTGAGCTTCAATTAGCTCTTGCTTAACACTTTTATTCTCTTTTTTTACACAATTTGAATGTTTAACAAGTTTAACATTGTGCTTAGTCAACAAATAACTCTCATTGTACAACTTATAATAAACTTGTTGGAGAGTTTCATCATCCTCAGACTCACTACCCTTTTCACCTTTTTCTTTTTCAGAATTAGTTATAGACTTTTCATTTTCAGACTCAACTGATTCCTCATGAATAGAAGTAACAAAAGTTAAAATTTCACCATCATCATAACCAGATTCCTTCTCATCACTCGTGTCGAGTTCACTTTCGTCATCCCAAGTGATTGTGAATCCCTTTTGTTTCTTTCTAAAAAGTTCGAGCATTCTTTAACCATATGTCCATATCCTTTGCATTCATAGCATTGAATTTTAGAAACTTGGCCTTTCGACCCATTTTTAATAAAATTGGACATATTTTTGACTTTGTCTTTATCTTGCTTCTTTTGTGATTTTTTCTCATAATTAGGCTTTTTAGTTTTTAAAAACTTTTTAAATTTTTGCACAAAAATAGCCATTATTTTATGGTCGAAATCATCATCCGAATCACTTGTAGAACCTTGAGCTGAAGAGAATGCTAACTTTTTTAAAACCTATTTGTTTTGAAAATTTTGCTCATAGGTTTGCAGGTTTCTAACTAAATCTTCAACAAAAATAGAATCAATGTCTTTACTCTTTTCTATTACTGTGACTTTTGGTTAGAAACGTTCGAATAAAAATCTAAGAATTTTTCGAACGATTTTAGAAGTTAAAATTTTTTCACCAAGATTAAACGAGGCATTCACAATATCACTTAATTTTGTATAAAAATCATCAAAACTTTTATTGTCTTTCATATGCAGAGTTTCAAAATTAGTTATGAGGCGTTGAAATTTTGAAATTTTTACGATATCAGTCCCTTCGTGAGTGGTTTGAAAAATATTCTCAACTTCTTTAGCTAAGTCACACGTACTAATTCTACGAAACTCATCTTGTGTAACTCCACTAAAGATAGCATATATGGTTTTACTATTTCAGCTAGCATTATCAAAATTAGCTCTATCCCATTTAGCCACGGGCTTAGGGACGGTTACTCCATCAACAACACTGGTGAGAGGCTTGTAACCCTCAACAATAGAAAGCTAAACTCTTTCGTCAATAGATTTCAAAAAAGCTCTCATCCTAACTTTTCAAAAGGGGTAATTATGACCGTAAAAAATGGGTGATCTATCGGTCGATGCGCCTTCTCTATTCATTTATTGCAACTTAGTCAATGAATCAACCAAAAAAAATTTTACAAAAAGTTTTGTGACCTGCTCTGATACCAATTGAAAATTTCTGTTTGTAGATTAATTTTTAATAACCGATTTTCTTAAATAAGCTAAACGTTGCAAACTAATCTTAAAACAATCAATCCCACAAGTAGAAAATAAAACAAACACAATCACACATGAGACGACAATTTTTACTTGGAAAATCCCAAACTGGGTAAAAATCACGAGACCACTCCGGATCTAGGAAATCAAACACTATAATATCGTTACTTACAAGAGAATCTTACAAACCGATATTGCACCCACTACCAAATGTTTGAAAGCCTATTCCTACTGAATTCACGTACACCAATTCCTGTGCTTGACCGCCGCTAGAAGCCACCACCGGACTTCAATGCTGACGAACTCCTCCATCAGACTTCAACACTTGAGATCCTCTCAAGTGACTCCACGAACATGAACAGATCGTTGAAGGTTTGATTGACTTGATGATTGGCTTGAATGAACGGAAGCAAAATAATCATCAAGTTGTTATAGACTAGCTTGTGAGTATGTAGAGTAGCTTCAAAGGCTCTCGTGGCGGCTAGGGCTTCATAAAATAATAAAGAGGCTCATATAACAAGAAGTTCTAGCTGTCTATTTATATTAAATTGCCAAACCCTAACAACAGCACCTTAAATTCTGGTCCACGCGCACAGGATCGATTGATCGATTTTTGACCGATTGATCGGTCTTTTCAAACTTGTAGTAACTTTGTTGCATAGGCTTGAAACCGAGAGCTATTGAAGACCGCTCGATGGACCGATTGATTGGTCTGTCGAGCGGTTTGACACTACGTGCATCTTTTTGTCAATTTTTGCTCATTTTTCACTGCGCTGCAATATCAAACCATAACTCTAAAAGAACAAGTGTCAAAATATCAACGAATAAAATAGATAATCATTTGTCACAGATTTACCAAACTAAAAACGAATTAGACCGATGCCAAAATCTGTAACACTCTGTTTTTATGTTCTATGTTCTATTCATTGATGAATACAGTAAGTTCACTCGGGTATTTTCCATGAGTTAAAAAAGTGAAACTTACAACAAATTTATAGAATTTAAAAACTATGCCTAAAAGCAATTTGATACAAAAATAAAAGTTTTCAAAACAAATGGTGAAGAAGAGTACTGTAGCTCTAAATTTCAAGATTTCCTTCTCAAAGAAGGTATTGTTCATCAAAATTCTTGTCCACAAACTCCATCTCAAAATGGAACTGCAGAAAGAAAACATGAACACCTCATCGAAACAACTATAGCCTTACTATACATACTTCTTCCATTCCTCTTAAGTATTGGTTTGGTGTTTTGGCTACATCCACATACCTTATAAATAGAATGCCGAGTAGTAAACTCAATAATATCACACCCTTTGAAAAACTATTTCATCAATCTCCAGATTTTCAATTCATGAAGATATTTGGTTGCCGATGGTTCCCATGGCTTCAATCCTATACAGCCCAAAATTGCAGCCTCAATCCATCTCTTGTGTCTTCATTGGTTACCATTACCATCCAACTATGAAGGGATATAGATGTCTTGATCCCACCACTGGTCACATATATGTTTCAAGACATGTTGTCTTTGATGAATTGCTCTTTTCTTTTTCCACATTTATACTATCAAATTCTGTTTCACCTGTAAACTCAATTTCTAATTTGCCCAATCTTCACAATTTTTTCTGGTCATCAAAGCCCCATTCTCCCTCTTCTCCCTCCTCTACTGTTTCACATTCATTCTTCTCAAATTCTATCTCCATGCCTTCTACTCTTGCATCTAGTTCAAATTCTCCCAGTATCTCTCCTCCCTCAATTTCTTCTTCCACATTTCCTCCCTCGGAATCTCTTCTACTAATTCACCTGAACTCAGTTCACACCAACTTCTTCAACAGCCTGTTCTCCACTCTTGTCAGAATGGTCATCCTATGGTCACACGTTCTAAAGCTGGAATAGTCAAACCAAATCTACCTTTTTGTCTGTCATCCACTGTCACATCCACTGATCTTAGTGACAGTGAACCCATAACAACTAAGCAGGCTCTTCAAAGCAACCACTGGTATCAGGCAATGTGTGAAGAATTTCATGCTTTACAACAACAAGGAACTTGGAATTTAGTTCCCTTTCCATCCAACAAAACTGCCATTGGCTCCAAGTGGATCTTTCAAACGAAACTCTGATGGTTTTATTGCTAGATATAAGGCTATTTTAGTAGCTAAAGGTTACTTGCAACAAGAGGGCATTGACTATCACGAAACTTTTAGTCCTGTTGCCAAACAACCAACAATGAGATTGTTTTTGTCCTTGGCTCTTCACTTCGGATGGTCCATCAAGTAACTGTATATTTTAAATGCATTTTTGCATGGTGTCCTTGAAGAAGAAGTTTACCTCTCTCAACCACAGGGCTTTGAAGATCCATGTTATATCCTGATTATGTTTGCAAACTCAATAAAGCCCTCTATGGTCTCAAACAAGCACCACGTGGTTGGTTCTCCACTTTCTCTTCCTTTCTAGTTCAGTATGGTTTTAAACGAAGTCATGCTGATACTTAGTTATTTGTTTACAAAACCTCTACTTCCATCGTTGTACTTCTTATATACGTTGATGATATTTTGATATCTTGCAATGATTCTACCCAAATTTCTACACTTTTACTTCAAATGCAATCTCATTTTTCTGTCAAAGACCTGGGTTTCTTATCCTACTTCCTGGGCATTAAAGTTATAGCCAATTCTTCTGGTTGTTTTTTGTCTCAAAAACAGTATCTTGATCTACTAACTAAAGCTGGTATGCTAAATTGAAAATCTTTCTCAACTCCTTTAGCTGTCAAACCCTTAGTTCTATCCATAGGTAATACTCCTTTTGCACAGCCAACATTATACCGCGGCCATGTTGGAGCCTTACAATACTTAACTATTACACGTCCAGACCTGTCATTTGCTGTTAGTCAAGCATGCCAACATATGCATGCCCCATACAATTGGCCATTTTGCAATGCTTAAAAGAATCCTCCGCTACTTGCTTGGTACCTTGCATTCTGGTTTACAATTCTCAGCTAGAGATTTCCTCCTTCAAGCCTTTTCTGACTCTGATTGGGCTGGCAGTTCTTATGATACGCGATCTACAACAGGGTTTTGTGACTTTCTCGGCTCCAATCTTATCTCTTGGTCAGCTAAGAAGCAACCCACAGTCGCTCGCTCGTCTACAGAGGCTGAATATCGTGCACTAGCCCAAACTGCAGCTGAGCTTAGCTTGATCAAGATGCTTCTTCATGATTTTCATATAACATAACCAACAGTTCATGTTCTATGGTTCGACAATTTGTCTGTTATTACACTCGGTGCTAGTCCCATATTTCACTCTCGTTCGAAGCATACTGTTGTTGATTACCATTATGTTCAAGAGCAAGTTGCAGTTAAGTTTCTTTCTATTCAATACATTTCCTCTACAGATCAGTTGGCTGATCTATTTACCAAGCCCCTTTCAGTGCCTCGTTTTCAATTTGTCCTTACCAAGCTAATGGTGGTTTCACCTCCCATTAGCTTGAGGGGGGATGACAGTGTAACTCACTCAATTGAGCCGGGATTTCAGTCAGCCAAATCAAAGCAAGAGCAAAGATCAACTATAACAATATATACACGACTTGGGCTCCAAGTGTCAGGAGAATAAAACTGAAAAAAGTGGATGTTGGTTAGGTTGGTTACAAGTACAGTTGTTGTAAATAAAAACAGAGTACAGCATTGTAAAACAATAATAAGAAACATTCTCTCTCTCTCTCTCTCTCTCTCTCTCTCTCTCTCATATTCTTCAATCTTTCTTCAATTGCCACCTTTTTGGACTAATGGAAAGACATGCAACTTAGGTGATTTGATGTTACAAATTGAGTATGTGAGCTAGGATGGTGGGAGGGGTAACCGGCTAAGCCTAAAACAAGGGGCCCTTGGTGGTTCTGATGTATTTTATTGCATTTTAGTTGTTTACGATGGTATAATTATATGATATTGTTAAAAACATAGTTTAAAATTTGACTTAATGTATATTTTTAGTTACTCTTTTTTTGGAATAGTATTAAATTAATAATTTTATGATTTATTCACTAACTTTATAATTTATACTTATTTTAGCATCATCTAATTATGTATGCAGTGAGGGGTAACCGACCACTACTAGTACTGTTACCGTAAAATAACTTACACAATAAGAGCGAATCACCATTGTCTTATTCAAAATATCTTTTACTATATAATTAAATAAAAAGACCACATATTTGGTGGACTAGGTTTTGATTGGTTTAATATGATTCTTATAAGACCTATTTTATAGTTGCATTTATTCGTATATTTATGTTTGTTTACATATATGATTCGTAAGTTTGTTGAAAACTTGAAGCATGAAAATTTGTATTAAAATATAAAATGTACGTTTTAATAAAAAAATACTTAGCCTTGTCATATCCCCATGGCATGGCCGGCCATGGGATATTAAATTCTTGTTTTTATTTATTTTATTTTATTTTATTCATTTTATTTGGAATGTAATTCCAGAATTTGCTATGTGTCAAATTTGGGCTTTTTGTGTAATTTGTTTCTTTCTTTTGAATTGAATTATAATTATACATTATTTTATGAAATTCTAAGAATTTAGATCCTTAAGTCTAATTCGGTTAATCCAATTCCTATCGATTTAATTCTACTAAATCATGAGACTTAAGACCGGGCCCTCACAACACTGTTTGAATTTGCACTGTTAGTTACTGAAATATGTTTTTTGTTACTAGAATTTGCACTATTTGAATTTTGATTAGAGTAAAACGTCAAAAAAAAGAGTCTTGATAGGGGAGTAGTTGATATTTTAATAAAATATTTATTTATTTTTTAAATTGCTAATTTTTTTAATTCGTTACTACAAAAGTGCAAAAAAAGAGCATTTAATTTGACAATTTTTCAAAGTTGGTGGTTCGGTTACATGTTGAGATTTTTCATACCGTTATAAATAATTTAATTAATGAATTTAAATTTAATTCGAATCGCACCCGCAGGTGCACACTTATTCAATCTTGTTGGATCCTTAACAACAAATTTTATGACAGAGTCCACAAAAATACCAAGTTTAATTTAATAATTTGTAACAAAAAGAAATATAAATATTACATTTAAAAAAAAATAGAACCTGCAAATAAAATATTGCTGCCAAACATGCCACTATTTCGAAGTAGCTTGTCAACCCGCAAGTTCCCCACCTAGGCCGACATTATTTACCAGTATCATGTGAAAAGCGTTTATAAAGAATTTGAAAAATATTCATAAGTTTCATGGTGTGGACAAGACCTCGTCTACCATGTGGGTTTAAATCAGTTTTTTATTTGTTGTTTTAAACTTTTAAAAAATTAATAATTAAAAAATATGTTTTGTTTCTATAGAATCTCTTCAAAATGATTTTTTAATCAAATTATGTTTTTTTTATTAATATTAAAAAATAAAAATAAACTTAGACCATGTTTGGCCTTTTTTTACTTATTTTTATTTTTTTGATAAAAACAGTCGAAACAAAAAAAACACCTAAAAAAAGTAAATAAAAAAATTTATTAAAGAAGCAAATGAATAGTAACAGAAAATTTGATTTATTAGTTTATTTTTTTGTCTTTTTATTCTTTTTATATTTTAATTACAAATTTATATATTAAATAAATAATAAAAAAATATAATAATTTAATCAAAAAATTTTAAAAATTATTTTAAAAATAAATAAAATAAAATTTTCAAAAATTTTCCCATTACAAAAAATAGAAAAGTAAAAAAAAAATTGACCAAAAATTTTCAAATGCTCAAATAAGGCGAAAAAAAGCTACTTTAAGGCTTTTACGTGACTTTTTTTATCTTTAATAAACTTTTTTTAACTTTTTAAAAACGGTTATACTTTTAGATTTGTTTTATTGTAATGAGCCGAGAAAGTACAAAAAAATAGCCCAAAAATTCAAAAAAAATCGTAAAAGACAAAAAAAAACTACCAAAAAAAGCCACTACAAAAGCTAAACCAAACAAAGCCTGAGTCAAGAGGGGCCCTATGGGTGCCTGTGTTTGCTGTTTGATGAAGCAAAGTGACAACATGCACCCCCACCAACCATCACATTTTACCATTATTAGGTGAAGAAAAAATGTTTTATAATTTGGACTTCCATTATCATGTTGATCTTGTAATAAATTCTATCTTCCATAGTTTCATTATATCAAGGCTGCTATTGTTTTTTCTCTCCTAAATAAGGTTAGTGTGACAACCATAAAATTTACTTTAAATGGATTAATGCTAAGAGTTGTCATTTCTTATATGTCCCAAACACGTCAAATAGTTAACACGGTCATGTAACATAGAATAACACATGAACTTGAATATTTGTTCAAATTTCTCTCATTTTCACAAGATCAAATGCATCTCAATTAGTTTCATTGATGTATATTTCCTTTTAGAGGTTTGTACTGTTACTCTCTCATCCATAAAGGGTTATGATAGAAAAGAAAATTACAACGAAAAATAAAACACACACACATGCACATGCACAGACACACGACTTATGTGCATGGTTCGTCCAAAATTAAAATTAGAAATTGTGGGAGATTTTACTTTGAAATGAGGTACTATAATACAAGGGTTGAAATCCTACCAAAAGCAACAAATAAATTACTCCAAAACAAGTCAAAAGCTGTAACGAGCAGATTTTGTTTTCAACGGTGTTGCTTTTGAAGATTGGTCCGGCTTGGGCATAACGGCTTGATCCTCCACTTTATGGACTAAAATTCACAAAAAATTTATTTAAAATCATAACACCTTTAAAACGGATCAAATTATAACTTGGACCCCCTGAAAATGAAAACTCCACACGCCTAACATATGAAGTTCACTAACTTCTCCCATCAAATTCTCGACAAATGTACCACAAATTCTTCTCTTTTTTCTAAATAAAAATATATTCTCCAATTCAGATAACATTAGAGCCCCAAATACCATTAAAACACACAACACACTCAATATTAAACTGGTCACTTCTGCAACTCACCATTTTAGATATGAAAAAAAATCACAATTAAAATGCACAATAAACTGTTGAAGATTGATACAATCTTTGACAAATTGACCGAAATCTTGTCTTCCATATTCATAGCTAGCCCACTTTCTTAATTTAAAGATTGAATCAGCATACAAATTTGGACTTTGAAGGTTTACAGCCACCATTTTTTATTTGGAGCAAAGCATGCTCAATGAATAGGAGTTTTTTCTCATTATATATATATATATATATATATATATATATATGTGTGTGTGTGCGCGCGCGCGCGCGCACATTTGTTAAACTTAGTGTGTAAGTATAGAGAAAAGAATAGAAAGAGAGATTTTATGAGTTAAGTGATTAGAATAATTCATTCTCTATAGTAATTCGTTGCCTGTGGACATAGGTAAATCTTTCAAACCACCCATATCATTGTCTTTTGTATTTATATGTTTATTCTGGGCATTACTTTATAAGCATAAACTCTAAATTAATTTATGTTCGTACACATGATAACTTTATGCGATAACAAAGTAATGATATCCACTTCTATTATTGTAAGAAGATTTAATTAAAGTTAATTACGTAAAAGCCAGTTTATTTCATTTAAATTAAAGCATCAAATTCCTAATAACCGTTTAGGCAGCCAACAAGTATTACATGATTCATGTGACAAAACATGGTCACGAGGGCAAGCCAAGCAGCGTGGCCTCATGTGTCCACATACTAGCCCACTGTCGAGAATTATAGAAAACCAAAAATAAAAAATGAGAGAACCCTTCCAAATGTGTGTGGGTAAATAAATAACTGCAGCCTTTATAATGTGAATCACTTTTTTATTTTTTTTAATTATCTAACAAATATAAATTATAATATTTTTACCATAAAATTTATCGTTATTATAATAAATAAGAGTACCACCTAGCGAATAATTATCTTGGTTAAGGGGTTGAATATGAAATGTCCAATTAAAAATGCAGTTTTTAGAGTGCTCTTCTTCCACTCTCACTAGTGTTTTCTAGCCTATATTTAGCTTAATTTTTTTTAAAATTTTGTTTGTTTAAAATTCTTTAAAAAAATTCACTAGTTTGACATCAGATGAAATTTTTCACATATTTTTATATTTAATTTTTTATAAAAAAAATTAAAAAACCAAAAAATTAAAAAATAAGATAATCCAAACACAAGCTAACACTCGGAGCTTAAGTGATAAAAATCAAACGCTGTGTGCCCCTTCCAGACCATTGGTCACATGCATGGCTGGGTAGTGTTCCATCGGCCCCATCTTCACGTGGACGGCTGTTTTGGTGGGTCCACTAGTCGATCCAATGTGAAATATATATATATAAGGAAAACCACAACAAAATTAAAATAATAAATGCTTAACCTATTTACTTTGGGCACAATAGGCAATTAGCTTAAAATTAATTTTTATTTTATTTTTTATATTTTTAATTAAAAAATTAAATTGAGTTTAAAGTAAGTTATTTGACAACTTAACTTTTAAACTAATTTTTTTAAAGTTGGTTGTTTGGTTAAAAAGTTTAATTTTTTTGTTTTTTATTCCAAATAGATAATTTTATCCTTCTATATTTAATATTAATAATTATATATAGTGGTAATAATAGTAGTAAATACGTTATGAATAAGGGTATTATTGTATTTTAAAAGTGATAAAAATTTAAATAAAATATTCTAAAAATTTATACTTTAATTTAATTTTTTAATTTTTTTAACCTTTTAACTTTTTTCCAAACAAGTAATTTTGCCTTTATGGCCTTTTTAGCCAAAAGTTGCCAGCCTTTGTTATTTTGTTTCGTTAACCTTTTCTCCTATAAATTCCTTTATGAAGTTATGAAATTTACATTGAAACAACCCCCAATGATGGGACCAGTAATAAACTTAAATTCTAGACTTCATTTTTTTTTTGGTAGCTTTCTCAATGCCTTCAATTGAATTGGAGAAAATATTAGTAGAGATTGTAATGGCAAAAAATAAAAAACAACCAACAAAACAAAAATAATTATACACAGAGAACACGATTTTACTTGATTCATCTAAAATTAGGATTACGCCCACAAGTTGTTATGACTTTTATTATAATAGAAGGCGGTACAAAATTATAGGAGATACAAATTTTAACTGAAGTAACAAATATAAAGACTCGTAACCAAAAAAAAAGATCAAAAAATTTTCTCAAGGACAACATAGAACTAAGTCTTACAAAAAAATATATTTTAAATCGTGATATTTCTAAAACGAACCAAATCATTGATCCAACCCTAAAAAATAACCAGGTACCGTCCCTAAGAGATATGCATGTAAATTAACTTAAAAGTTGCATATGAAGTTTTGGCATGATTGGTGGAGTCAGAAACCTAATTTAAAGAAATACTACTTAACTTTAAATTTTAATTTTTTTATAATAATGAACAACAATAGAATATTCTTAAAACTAAAACAATTATTAAACACGTATAAAAATATGTAATGTATATTTTTACAAAAAAATGTAGTAATTAAGGCAAAAAATTTTGTATTTATTTATTCTGGGTAAAATTTATATATTCAAGTAGATACCAATTAATATCGAAATTGGATTGATCAAATTAACTAAAATATATAGTATAGTGTTAGCAACCGTTTTTAATTAACTTATTTAATTTTTTGATTTTAGGCTTTACCTATTTGAAAGCTTTGCAATATTTAAATGTCTCAATAATTTTTGCAATTTATTTTTTTAAAGAGTATTACGATATTTATATGACATTCCAATAACAAATGAAAGCTTGTTGTATATTAAAAGTTGAGAGGTTTTGGGTTAAGTCCCATTTAGAAGTCTTGTATTTCAATAAGTTTTACCTAAAAATTATGTTTTAATACAGTCTTCTATAATATTTTTTATACCAAAATTACCTCTAATATACCATTTATGCTCCATGAATACTTTTTTCACCTCCACCACCCTTCCCACCCCGCCACCACAATCAAATCACCACCACTCTCTTCCGTCTCAGCCACCACTACCAGCAGATCGCTATTGCCGCTGCTGCCACCGCCGCCGCCGTCACCACCACCACCAAATCGCCACAAATGAGGCATTTCATAACAAATATCTCATTTTTAGAATGAGAGATTTCATAAAAAATATCTCATTTTCAAAACGAGAGAACTCTCATTTTTTACAACAAATGTCTCATTTTTCTCTATGAACAAATGAGACATTGTGTCTTATTTGTCTACCAAGCAAATGTCCTCCACCACCATCACTATTATTGTCCTCAAACTCAATCATCACATAAATGAGACATTTTCTTTGTATAATCAAAAGTTTTATTTTATGCAATAAGACATTTTGTCTAGAAATAAGATATTTGTTTGCAATGAGGCATTACTTACAATAAGACATTTGTTACAGTAAATGAGAGTCTCATTTGCTATAACAAATGTTTTATTTTTGTAATAGATTCAACGGAGAGAATATCTCATTTTGTGCAAAAATATCTCATTTGTTTTGAAAAAATATTTCACAAGAAAAATAAGATATTTGTGAAATGTCTCATTCTCAACCAAGCAAATGTCCTCCACAATCATCACAAATTCGGCAAATGTCTCATTTTGTACATAAATATCTCATTTGTACATAAATACCTTATTTGTTTTAAAAAATATTTTACATAAAAATGAGACATTGTGAAAAGTGTACTGTTCAAGAATCAAAATTCAATCCAATTTGTGAGGAGTGGAGCAGCCAAATAGAATAATACTAAATGAATAGTTCTTCTCCAAAAAAAAAAATTTACAATTCAAGAATCAAAACAAATCTCCAAAAAATATGCTGTTCGAAGCAAATCTTCAAAAAAAGTACACTATTCAAAGTAAATGACGTTGACCCAGATGTGCTTTGTAATACCAATACCAAAATTATTATTATTTTTTTCGAACAGCTAAAAAGCAATATATATTAAAAATCAAATAAGAATAAAGAAACACCCATTACTTGTGAATACAAGCTCCAAAAAAACAAAGACACCCGATAGAAAAAGAGAAAACCAAACACAGTTGATGCAAAGAAAAAAGGGAAAAAAAAAACCCTACCTCACTTGTTGATAAGGGATCAACAAGAAGCTAAGTACAGTTAGGATATAACTGCCAAGAGATTGAAAATAATATCCTCCACCATATAAAATCTACCCCTTAGCTTTTTCTTCATCCACAGGTCAGTTCTCACCTTCATCAAGTAGACAATCTCCTCACATTCAATTTTTTTATTCTAAAAAATTAGCTTATTTCTAGCAAGCCAGAGGGGCCAAACGGCTGCTATGAATGTGGTATTCCACAATTGACCCTTCAATTTTTTTGCTTTACTCCTCACCCATGTTTCATAGAAACCCGACAAAGTTTATGGGGTAACCCACTGTCTCCCCCACCATCGAACCAAGGCAGACCATACCTTCCATGCCACTGAGCAATTCACAAAGAGATGGTTAACTGATTCCTCAGCCTGGTTACAGAAGACACACCTTAGGTTAATGCAAGGTCTGAGAATCTTCTTTCTGGCTAAAAATAGTTTGGTGGCAATTTTGTTCTCAATTGCCAACCAATATAACAACAAGCTTTTAGGAGGGGCTGCTTGCATCCAAATGAATCTCACTAAAGTTTTCATTTTTCGGATGCCATTCTTCAATAGTTTTTTTACGGACTGCACTGTGAAGACTGAACTGTTTTCTCCTCTCCAAAAATAACAGTTTTTCTTCCTTGCGTTTACTGATCTTGTTCTTAAAGATATGACAAGATCCTTCCAACTCTCAGCTTCCCAAGAGTAAAGTGTCCCTCTAAAACAGTTCCTTCAATTTTCTTGCAAAAATTTTCTAAAGAAGTCTGCTACCGTGATCTGTTTTTCCTTTGCTAAGAGGTAGAGTCTATGATGAGAGTGAACCAAAGTCCTTGGCCCCAGCCATGCATCAAGCCAAAAGCTTAACTCCTCCCCATTGCCCAACTGCAGACCCAATTTTTCATTTAATAAAACACCCACTTCTGTATTTTCCTTCCCTACTGCAATAATGTCCCTCCATATCCTACCCATCCTTTGTTTCTCTTGACCTCTGGCAACCAAGCGTCATTTCTTTGCCAATACAATTGTTGTATAAACGACCTCCATAGTGCTTCTTTGTCATGACCTTATCCCGTGCTTGAAGGTGTAGCTTCCTCTTATTTTCCTCTTCTCATTATAGAAAATTTCTCTGTAGCTGTTCCAGTTTATGCTTAACTTGCGCTGACATCTTGCACAAAAGTAGGTAATAGGAAGGGATATTGGCTAGGGATGCTTTGATCAGCACAATTCTTCCTGCCAAGGAGAGATGTTTCCTCCTCTATTCATTCAACTTTTTCTTGAGCTTATCAACAATAGGGTCCCAAGTGATGCTGCTGTTCATTCTAGCTCCTAGAGGTAAGCCCAAGTAGATCATAGGTAGCTCATATGCTTTGCATTTCAGAATTCCAGCCATAGACTTCTCTTCCAATCTTGCTAAACCCACACCACAAAGGGAACTCTTGTTATAATTTACCTTTAGACCAGATAACAGTTCGAAGCACCTCAGGATTTTCTTTATGTTGGACAATTCCTCAGGCCCATCGAGGCAGAAAAAATTGTGTCGTCTACAAATTGTAGACGGCTAATGTTCAGGCCCCTCTTCCCTATCTCAACCCCCCTTATTAATCCCCCTACTTTAGCTGTTGACACCAATATATTTAGGCCCTCAGCAGCTATATTGAAGAGAAAGGGGGATAGGAGATCTCCTTGTCTCAAACTCCCCTCCATCCCAAAGCAATCTGTAGTTGCCCCATTCACAAGGATAGATATCGATGGAGTAGAAATATACTCCTTTATCCAATTTATCCATTTGCTACCAAAATTAAAACTGGATAGCATTTGAAAAATGAACTTCCAATTGATAAAGTCATAAGCTTTATGGAAATCTAATTTCAGAATAAATTCTTTTTGTTTTCTCCTCTTCCACATATCTATTATTTCATTGACAATCATCATTCTATCCAATATTTGTTTACCCTTGATAAAAGCATATTGTACCTCCTCCACAAGCTCATGCATTATCTGTTTAAGTTTATTTGCTAAGATTTTGACCAAGATTTTGTAGCAAACTCCTACTAGATTGATAGGTCTAAAGTCTTGTAGACCTTGAGGACTTGAAGACTTGGGAATCAAGACTATAAAGGTCTCATTCAAACCCTTCACTAGCATGCCATTGGAGTGGAATTCATTCATAAATCGCGAGAGTTGTGGCTCCGTCATTGTCCAAAATTTCTGGATGAATTTGAAATTAAAACCATTCGAATCTGGTGCCTTATTCTCATCACAATCTGCTATAGCGGCATAGATTTCCTCCTCGGTAAACACTTTAGTTAAGTTGTCCTTTTGGATTGATGAAAGACGGTTGGGAAAAGGACCACATATACTTGGCCTTAAGCTGTATGTTTCCTTGTTCTGATTTTTGAAGTATTTTACCACTGCTTTCTTCATTTCTGATGGTTGCCCCACAATTCTCCCTTCACTCTTTTATTGGCCAATATACTTTCTCCTTTTCCTCCCCTTTGCCACCCCATGAAAATATGATGTATTTTGATCACCCAATTTGGCCCAGTTTGATATAGCTTTTTGCTTCCACTCATTTTGCTCCCATTGATGTTCCACCCATAATTTTTTCCTAAGATCCTGTAACCTATTATGCTCTTCCTCCCGCAAACTTCTGGATTCTACTGTCTTCTCCAAACCTTCTAGCTCTGTGGATATAGCTTTGATCTTGTTTAAAGTATTTTTCAGTACCTCTGGTTTTCACTTCTTGAGCCCCTGTTTCACATGCTGCAACTTCTTGAGCAGTACATAACCCCCTAGCCCTGGCTAGTTGACTCTGCCCAGAGCTTTTTCACTGTATTACTAAAACTGGGATGATTAAACCACACATTGTATACCCTAAAAGGGTTTTGGACCCAGTCTTTTACCCACGTTGACAATGCCACTAGGTTGTGGTCTGACAAGGCTCTAAGGAGTGCTACTTGGCTCCAGCCTTGCAGGTTCTCCCATTCCTAAGTAAAACCATAAGGAAGAGAAAGATATGTTGTACTTGTGTCAAAAAGAACTGTTATGGAAACGAAAGTGACGATGAGGAAAGATCCGATCTGAGCGACAACGGTAAGGGAAAATCAATAAGGGACAGCGGTGGCAGCAAAAGAGAAGAAAGACTGTTGGCGACGAGAGAGAAGATGAAATACGACGACGGGAAGAGAAAAACCAATCCTCCCGATGAAAAACCAGCGGTGGCGTGAATGAAGCAGCAGAGCTGGACAGCGGGGAAGAAAAGCAGTGATAGTGACGGCAGATCAAAGTTCGGATCCAGAAGAGAGTTGGTGTTGGGAAGAGTATATATATCTAAATTATCAATAAATTTTAAAAATAAAATTCAAAGAAATATTTAAAAAAATAGTTAGAACTTAATGAATACAAGACTTTTAAATAAAATCATGAATTAGTTTTCCCTTAAAAGTTTTTCTCACAAATAACAAATGAATGAAATCTATAATTGTAAAAATGAATAAAAATCCTAATCAAGTAAATGTTTTTAAAAGAATAATATTTCAAAAATTATAAATTTACGACCTCTAGTAACAAATATTTTTATAATAATTTAAAATAATAAAATAATTATTTATTTAGAAGGAATACTAAACATAAATTTTATGGGTGTAAATACATAGTTTTACTTTTCTTAATATAAATAATAGTGTACATATAAAAAAAAGAGTGAGTCACGTTCTAGACATACATTTAGCCTGTATTTGGATTAGCTTTTTTAGTGATTTTTAAGCTTTTTAACTTTTTTGAGTAAAAGTAGATGTCAAATCATTACTTTTTTGTGAAAAAAAAAAATCAAAAAACCAAGTTAAGGCAAATTAAGTAGCTTTTTTTGTAAAAAAAACCAAAAACTTGACTTTTAAGTCAGGCCAAACATAGGCTAACTCTACCACTGATTGTGTCCAAATATTGAATATATTATTTAGAGAATTTTTTTCCCTTTTTGTTGTGTCCAAGTATTTAACATGTTATATAAACATTTTTTTCTCCTTTTTTGTTGAAACATTAATCAGTGTGATTTGAATTCGTGTTATAATACAAGATTCAAATTTCACTTTATATTGTTACATATCACATATGCAGCCTCCAAAGGAAAAACTAAAGTAGGTTTAGGCTTAAGTTTGGGTAAATTTTAATTCTATTGGGTTGATCAATATTCAAATGGCAACAAATAAAAGGGTTACAATGGGGTACACAAAAAATTTGAAAGAACTATAAATTTGTTTAAATTTGTTCGAATTGTACGCTTTAGTTTGATTTTATATAAAGATGATTTGGTTCTGATTTTCAATTTTTTAGAACTGTTATATACGGTTCGGTTCTCAATTTTTATTGAAAAAAACCATTCTAACCGAATCGGACCGATTTTTGCAAGAGTATATGTATTTTATATTTTATATTCTTTATTTATTTTTTAAAATCACTTTAATAATTTTAGTCCAAACAAATATACTAAAGAAAACAAAAATAACTTTGTCTAAAATAGTCTAAAAAAATTAATATAAAATTATAATTACGCAATTCTAATACAAAAAAATGAATATTTAACAATTAACTCGTCATTAGAGGAAAATGTTTCGAAAAAAGAATTACTTATTTACTTTGTGATCAACTACCGTTGTATTAGATGATGCCCTATTATTTATATTTAATTTTTAATTTAAAATTTTTGAATAATAGTTTAGGCTAAATTTATTTTGATTATGTTATTAGTAAAATTAATTTTGAGTTTTAGGAATAACAAATCGAAACCGAACCAAAACTAAATCGTTTTTATAAATTGGTTCTGGTTTAGTTCCACAATTATAATAATTCGGTTTCGGCTCCAAAAATTTTAGAATTGTTACTAACGGTTCGATTTTTGAATTTGCTTAGAGTCAGATCAATTCGATCCGTGTGCACCCCAAAAGTTACATTGAAATTTCAATATTAAATATTTTTCACAATATACAATGGAGGATTAAATTGAGATTTTAAAAAAAGTCAGGGTGATATGTGTAATTTAATTCACATACTGGCTCCATGCGGAATAACTCTTTTTTATATGATTTTTTTTGTCATTTAGTAAAAATAAAATCATGTTAGTTTAAAATGATACATTTTAGAGTTTTCACTTTATAAAAAAATTTGACCAAAAAATTAAAAAAAAATTTAGATAAAAAAAAAAAAGGCCACTTTTAAGGCTTTTACGTGACTGTCTTAAAAGTGGTTTTTTTTTGTCTTTAATAAATTATTTTTAATTTTTTAAAAATAGATATACTTTTAGATTTATTTTAGAATCATAAATAAAAATATAAAAAATTTAGCCTAAAAATTTTAAAAAATTCATAAAATACGGAAAAAAAATCATAAAAAACTACTAAAAAGAAGCTAAACCAAACCGAGCCTAACAAGCAATATCACTAAGCGAAGCACTTCACAGAAAGGCTACGGCCAACGAACTGTACCGCACATATAAAATTGTTCCGATAGATCGCCGGACAAGCTGATTCGTCACCAAAACCGGCCAAGTGACACCTTTCTCCATCTCTCTCTGTTTCTCTTACCTCAACTTTCCAGCTCTGCTCGCCTTGAACCAGGCGAATCACACTTCACAGGTCCCTCTCATTTCTTGAACCCTAGCTATACATGAGCACGCACTTATGTGTATAAATCATCAAGATTGCCGTCTTATTGCTCCTGATATTTGATGATCTGTTTGTTTGTCCACTTTAGTTCTGGATAATCTATCAATTTAAGTTCTTTTTTGACTTGGCTAATTGATCGATTTAAGTTCGTTTGATTTGGCTAATCGATCTTGATTAGTTCTTCGAAGACAATTGAAATTGTGTTTATTGCTTTTAAGTTGGAAATTCATCTGTAAGTGATTTAAAAAGTGCTTATACATGCATCAACAACTTCTCAAACCGTAGTTCTGCTTCTGCATACCATCGGATGAAAGTTATGTTATTGTACAGTAATGTAGTTTGGAAAATTAAACGAAGAGGAAGCTTAAAATCACTTTCTTGTGTGCTATAATCAATCCTAATGGAAGATTAGATGAAGCGACCCGGTTGCAATCCTTGTCACTAGCATCGAATATGGGAACTCTGGATGCGAACAAGTATATAGCGAAGGAACAAGTGGATTATGTCTTTACCTGGTGCCAGGGGCAATAGGCACATGCTTATAGATAGGCACTTGAACATAATGATGCAGGAACGTGTATCAGCTAGAAACACTAACAGTCCATTTGGTTTGAGTGATTTAGAGAGAAAATAAAAGAAATATAATCCAAATCACTTGTTTGTTTTACTAAAGAGAAAAGAAATGGAGAGAATTTGAGAGCCCCAATCACTTGTTTGTTTTACCAAAGAGGAAAGAATTGAAGAGAAAGACTTATCCCTTCAAACCCTTCTTTTTAAATCTTTTCAAATTGGAGAAATTTAGAGAGAAAAGATTATAAATAATTAGTTATTTTTCATAATACCTAAATTGTCCATCAAAAAATAAAAGAAGTAAATAAGTAATGGCAAGAAAAAAGTTATTTTCATAAAATAACTAGTTCTACTTTTTTTTTTTTAATGAAATATATCCAAACAAGAGTGGAGAACAATTATTTTCTTTTCTCTCTCTAATACAAACACATATAAAGCGAAGACAATCTATGAAATTATGATTCATAAATAATCGAGTTGTCCTACGGCATACATCCGAAAGGAAATACTTGGTAGCAAAACAAAAATAAAAAATTACCAAAAATATAAATGTTTGAGTTTGGCTCAAATCTGGAAATTAGAACAAACATTACGATCGTTGGAAAAAACCTAATCTGAAACGGATTTGGGAAGACCAAGTAATTAGAAAAACTAAAAGTTTCCTAAAACGGAAAAATTGCAATTTTCAGGGCCTAAACAATGGATTTTGGTCCAAAATCGTCTTAGACCATGGCATAGCGACGAGTCTTATTCGTTAAGCCGTTTTTAGTCAAATATGGGCCTTCTGAGACTAATCGCCAACATTAGTCCGCACATCTAATATCACTTTTTAGCCTTCCGATAACCATTGGCTTTACGAAAGAAAAACCCATGAGCTTTGCATCACATATGTTATTATTTTATAGGAAGATGTGAAGACGGCATCAAATTATTTTCGGAGCCTTATTATCAGATATAAATCTGAAGGGGGATATTGGGGGCATTTGATATAACTTAAATTATGAACTTATACATTGGTAGTGTTTATCGTTGCTAAAACTAATTGTTTATAGATTGTAGTTAAAAAATAATAATCATAACTTGTAGTAGAAGTTATGAGTGTTTAGAAAATATTCTAACTTATAGTTGAAATTAGTTATTTATAGTAAAAATAATAATTATAATTTGTAGTAGAAGTTGTGAGTGTTTGAAAAAAACGATAGTTTATTGCTAACATTAATGGCAAAATGCTATAAGCTATAATAAAAAACAACGCCAAACACCAACTTGAAAAGATGTGATTATAATTTAATATTGAAATTATAAATGCTTACTAAAGTTGTGAACATAGCTTCAAGTACTAAAATTAGTGTTTGTTGTTCTAGAATTATAAGCCTATAGCCTACAAGAAAAAAAGTATAAGCATGCATGTTTGCAATTTTTTAATTTTTTGTTTAAGTACAATGTAAAGCTAAAAAATAAGCTAAAACAAAAACCTTCATTAGGGGCTACCTTTGCATACTAAATAAACTTGAATAAAAACCTTTTTATGATTGACTTCTATCTCCCTTTTGTACTCACGCATCCCCAACTAAGCCATTTCTCTCCTGATGTCCTTGCTACACAAGATGGTGATCCTTTAGGAGGTTGATGTTTTTTTTTTTCTTTCTTTTTGAATCTATCTCAGAGAAATAGAATATTTTACAGTGGTTTTTTTTACTTATGTATCATAAGCTGTGTTTTTTCAGGCAGCATTTTGTTGAAGTAGGGCAGGAAGTTATCCATGTTTATTACTGTTGAACTACCACGCTCTATTCTGAATAAGAACAGCTGTGCTATGTAACATAATTGAACATGCAATAAATGTAAAAGAAGACGGCCACCGGATAATGCAAAATTACCCAAATAACTCTCTCACTCTCCACTCTCTGCCAGATTCGTCAATTAGTTAGTTTAATTCATACTTGCTCCTTATCAGCTGTTGGCTTGCGTTCAAGATATCGGTAATCCAGGTTCTATCTTCACCATTTTTCATCCAATAAAAGCAAAGGTATCTGTTGTTTCTTCATCTGAATACTAAATTGCTCAGTTGTAACATGGCTTGCTTGGTTGGTCTTCTTCTTCTTCTTCTTCTTTTTTTGTGTGTGTTTTGAGTGGGGGAAGGAATAGGGGGTGCAAAATGCTTGTGAGACTTAAGAAGTTTGATGGACTAAATCTAGGTGTTTAAACCCGACTATCTTGTGCTGTACTTTGCCCTAGTGTAACCCGTTATTCTTTTTTATTTGCGTTGGTTTGCCTAATTAACTTGTTAACAAAGCGGAAGTGCGATCGAGAGCTTCGTTTTTTAAACTACCTTATAACCATGAGTGCATCCAGATAATAACTTCTTTTTTTGTCTTGGTACCTTGGAACACAGTAACTACACGTCTTTAGGAAAGGAAATACAGCTTACACACAATCTATGTAGAAATTGGGCAGATATTGAACTGATGGCATGGTGGTCTAATGGTGGGAGTCTGTTACTTGTATCCCTCTAGTCATTCATTTGGATCTTCTTGGGACTTGTTTTTCCTGAATCGTGGACAGTGCATTTTGGTTTATCTTGTCTCCATATGAAGGGAGTAGGCTTGAAGTGCATCCATTTAAGATCAGTGAAGATTATATTAGAACACCCAATTCACCAATTTGCACACTAGTGCGTGATCTGTGCATCATGTTGGGCAGATTAGATTAAAGTTATAATAAGAGTTTGCCCCACAGCCCACGTAGCCACATGTATCTTTGAGGTAGTTTCTTAGCTCTTATTACCTGTTTCTGTATAGATGTTTATTAATTGCTCGATAACTTTTATAATTGTTATTATGAGTAATCAACAGATCTTCACACCTTTGTCAAGCGTGCATGTTACAAGAAATTGTTAGCAGTGGTGGATGATGTTCTATGATGTGATTTGTTGTATTAATTTCCTGTCCACAGAATAATTTCATTTGCTTTTAATTGTTATGTGTTTACCCAACCAGGTTACTAAAAATTTGAAAGTCATGAGCGGGGCAATTGATTTAACTGGAGATGGAGGTGTCATCAAGACAATTGTAAAGCGTGCCAAACCTAATGCAATTGTTCCAACAGATGATCTTCCTCTTCTTGATGGTATCCCTCATGTTACCGGTGTTCATGATTTTTTTTAGCTTGATGTGTACCTGTTATAGCTAATAGTTACTTTGCATGCTTTAATATAAATGCAAAATTTGCATGTATACTCGGTTTGGGTGCATGCATGAGTCACCATTCTTGTTGCATATGGGGCCAACTTGGTTAATTTTGAAGCTTTATTTTCTTACCTTTTTTTTTCAGATTTCCATTTTCTTTATTTTACTCCTCTTGTAAGATTTACTGTGAATGATATCTGCATCTTATTTGTCTTATAACTGAATGAGCTTCAGTCTGGTAGGAATTAGACCGTACGGTAATTTCACACCACTTTTTCCATCGTTAGCATGTACAGATTCCATTGCAAAAATATAGCAGGCATGAAGAAATAGGTGTTGAAGATCCTTGACCAGGAGATGTGTTGGTCACTGGGAATAATTGGTTATTGGCTTGATGCAAGACTTTGGAAAATTGGGACTACAGTTGTGTACAGAGTCATTTCAAGTGTCGGGTGGTTAGGCAACTCTTTTTTTTTTTTTTGTTAACATTTTCATATAAACCTAATGCAAATAATGGCATACATTATTGCCTATCAACTCTTTAATTGCCAACCTAAAACCTTAAAATTGTCACATAGCTGACAGTAGTTTCAGTTTGACAAGCAAAATGCTGCATAATGGGTGTCTTGCCAAGTTCTATGTCACGGGTCAAGACTTTCACCTTACTTGCGCCTCGTGCGGCACCTAGGCAATACATCCTGAATGCCTAAGTCAGTCTTTCCCACTCTTGCAACCATCACACCAAGGATTTATATAATGAAAAACTCCAATATACAAGAATGTGTGTACAAAGATTTACAAGAACACAATACTCACTCACACGTGTTGACAAGATCTCTGGCTCAAACTTGACACTCGACAGCCGCTTAACCTAGAGACTGGACGCTAACACAAAGGGGAGGAAGGATAAGTCTCGTGATGCCGTTACAACTATGAATGCACAACTCGCTAAGGTGGAGCTTGTCGTGGCCGCAACTGGGGATCAGCTTGACGTGTTGGAGCAGAGCATGCTACAGGAGGTGGAAGATCTCAATGGGGAGATCTAGGACCTCAAGAACGGCATGTTGGCTACCGTCAACTTTGTGGCGCATGATGTGTAGCAAGGCAACGAGACCTTCCAAGCAAAAGTGTTGGCAATGCTTGCAAATTTCGAAGCTCGATTGGAGGAGCTCCACGAAGACATGGTGGAGTCTTCCACACTCTTCCAGGGTCATCTAGGGCACTCTGGAACATTCCGGAACCCTCCAGAATTCTTTAGACTCTTTAAGACTCTTTCGGGCTGTGGAACCTTCCAGCATGCTCTAGAACCTTCTACGAGCCTCTGTCACCTTAATTCGCCCCTCTCTAAGCTTCTAGCGCCTCGGCATTTCTCAGGCTATGACATTTTTTTCCACCCAATCCCATGATGCCCTCGTCACATCGTGGTAAGTTCGTCTATCACCTCGCTGTAAGGTCCTTGTCGCCTCTACTTTCACACCTTGTCAAAGCTCATTCCGAGGAGTATTATACCCCGCCAGTGTCGTAGCGGCACGCACTTGTCTTCTATCCCGCCAATGTCGTAGCGGCTCACACTTATCTTCCATCCCACCAATGTCACAACAGCACGCATTTGTCTTCTACCCCGCTAGTGTCGGCCTTCCGCACCTACTTATATCCTGCTAACGCTAAGTAGACCCACGCTCCTATTTGTATTCCGTTGATATCGAGTGGAACTCTACACCTATTTGTATCCCACTGCTGTCGAGCGAACTCCCGTCGAGATGTCGAGTTGCCTTGCATATTGTCCTTGTCAACCCATGAAAGCCTCTTCGAGGATTGACACATGCCTACGCAGCATGTCCATGCCTTCCTTCACTATCAGAGTGAAGTCTCAATGCCGCAGTGCCCCCGATCCACCAACGATGGTTGCTGTTGCCTCCACCAGGTTACGCCCCTTGCAACCCGCTCTAATACCACTTGTTACGGGCTAAGACTTGCATTACACTTGCACCCTGTGTGGCACCTGGGCATTGCACCCTGAATGCCTAAGTCAACCTTTTCTACTCACGCAATCATCACACTACGGATTTGTACAAGAAAAGCTTAACTATACAAAGAATATATATACAAAGAATTACAAGGATATAATCTCACTCACAGGTGTTGACACTTGACGATCTCTCACCCATAGAGAGATTACCGTAGAACACTCCCCTGAGTTTCACCTCCACTCTCACCCTAGAGAGTTCTTTGGAGCTTGCCCAGGCTCTCCCCTCTTGGAACACTCTAAGTGCTCTACCCTCTAGGAATACTCCAAGTGTTCTCCCACTTGGGAGCACTCACATGCTCACCTACTCAAATAAGGCTCTCACCCTTGTATAGCCATCCACCTTCTTAACGGACGGCTAGGGTCAACTTGATCCAAGGGCCATCATTCACCTTCCAAAACATTTTCCAGAGTTTCCTAACTTTCTCTTAGCCTTCTAGAATACTCCACACTCTTCTAGGACATGGTAGTCTTCCACACTCTTCCAGGGTCTTCTAGGGCACTCTGGAACATTCCGGAATTGTTTGGACTTTTCAAGGCTCTTCTGCCCTTTGGATCCTTCCACCATGTTCTAGAACCTTCCACGAACCTTCATTGCCTTGATTCGCCCCTCTCCAAGCTTCTAGCGCCTCAGCAATTCTCGGGATGTGATATCTATATGCCATGGAGGTCTTCATGACTTGTTGGAGTCCGAGGCCAACTACATCAGATTAAATTTTAGATTTTCTGTTTTAATTTATTTACTTGGACAATTATTTTGCCTTAATGCGTAGCTAGAGTCTTGTCACAAGGGGGTGTCAACATCAACTTAATTGGTCAAATGCTGTCATGTGCGTACTTAAGTGGCCTGACAGGTGAAACCATTTTGTCATGACACGTGAGCATGGGAATGCTTAGGTTGCACTGTAGATTACAGCCCTGCTGTAGAATTCAGCTTACTTGTGGAATTGCCTCTGCCTCTGCTAAATTACTTTACTGATTGTCTTCTTTTGTTTGTATGTTCATAATTGTTAATTGATTGCTAGTGCTTATTATCTCATGCAAAATACTCCAAGGTTTGTGTAACTGTAGGACTACATTACCAGCTGGTTTACATTAACAGCCTGCACAAAATATCGTGTTCTGTTTGTAAATCTGCCAGTGAGTCTATTTAATCATTGATGACAGTAAAACACTAGTGACTGTTATTAGAGTGATTTAAGAACAAAATTACTTCATCGCTGCTTACTTGTACTGTATTTTTGGCAAATTGAGAACCCCTTTGTGCAAAGAAAAAGCAGGAGCAAAAGAGTAAATTCAGTTTTCTGATTCCTTCTCCAAGATGGTGTAGCCTGCTGTACAGATTAATCGAAGTACTCTCATCAGCATCTTTTCTCCTTGCTGCTAACATTATACTTGTTCATGTTGAACAGTTCATTATGAAGGCATCCTTGCTGAAAATGGCGAAGTTTTTGATACTACACATGAAGATAATACTGTGTTCACGTTTGAACTTGGAACAGGCAGTGTAATCAAGGGTTGGGACATTGCATTGAGAACCATGAAGGTCAATGCAAATTATCTTGGCTGGCAGATCTTTGTTTGGATGTACATAGAAATATTCTAACATTTTCTCATATATTTCTTTCAGGTTGGGGAGATTGCTAAGCTCACTATGAAGCCAGAATATGCCTATGGTAGTGCGGGTTCGCCACCAGATATTCCCCCAGAGTAATGTTATTCCTCCTCTTATCCCTTTGTAATGATGTGTGAAGATGTAACTTGAAAGTCAGTGGACTTATGCAAAGGCAAATAGTGCAGTTTGTCATGCAAACACAAGTGACAAAAGGATGCACTGGGTCCTTTAATTGAACCTACTATTCATGTGACGGTAGACTAAATGCTTTTCAGCCGGCTTCCCTTATTCAATTTGGAGATGAAAAATCGAATATATATAATATAATCAGGGTGTTTGGTGAAACTTCTCTTAAATAGTTTATTTATAGTTTAAAATCTTTTCATACTTGTGTTCAACTTCTTTACTTTTTCGATTTCCCTCGTCATCTAGGAAGTAAAATCTTTTTGACCAACGTTAAAAACAAATCACTAAAGATGAAAATAAGTTGTATTTTGGCTGAAAATTGTTTATTTTTGGCGTTTCTAAACTTTTTGATCATTTGGTCTAAAATTGTAAGTTTTTTGATTCTTTATAACGAGAGGAATATAAAAAAAGGAAAAGAAACATCTCTCCCGATTTGCTAGTAAACTTGCATTCACTTGCTTTGCTTGGTCGGATGAATTATTATAATGAAAGATCACATCTTGTGTCTCTGAAAGTTCTTATTGATGCAATGCAGTGCAACCCTCATCTTTGAGATTGAGTTAGTGGCCTGCAGACCACGAAGGGGTTCCAGTCTAAATAGTGTTTCAGACGAGAGGGCTAGGCTAGAGTAAGTCCTCTATGTCCCTTTTCTGCCATTTTTTTTTTTTTACAAATTTTCAAAAAAAAAATGGAAAAGAAAAATCTGTCACGATTTGCTTATGTTTGACATTGAACACTTGACTCATATTAACCAGAGTGCTGAAGAAGCAACGGGAAATTGCTGAAGCGTTGAAAGAGGAAGAGAAGAAGAAGAGAGGAGAAGCCAAAGCAGCAGCTGCTGCTCGTATCCAAGCCAAGTTAGAATCCAAGAAAGGTCAAGGAAAGGGAAAGGGCAAAGCAAAATAGGTACGTCTAACGGTTCCTTGAAACTTAAATATTGAATAGAAACATATAAACTTTAAGTTTTCGTGGCATGAAAGCTAATATAGCAGGCAGCATTTGAGCAACATTTAGAATTTCTAGCATTTGGGGAAAAAAACAAACAAATTAATCTCTTCTTTGTCTGAAACCTCATCTCTGTGCCTCTAGTTTCTGTTGAAATATGTTAAAGCTAGATATAGAAGCAGGTAAGAAAATTTTACACCCTTGTTTTTTGCTACTGGCATCCGAACATTATCGGCATTTGAGCTTGGATCTTAGGCGGTCAGTATGCTAGGTTGGAATTCATTCGTATCCACTTTCTATCTATATATATATATATATATATATATATATATATATGAGTCCAAAATAAGGGAGGGCCAGAAGCTTAGTGCCACTAATTACGGACGGACGCATGATTTTTATCTTAGGATAGCGAACAATTATGTAATAAAAAAATTACAAATAAACATTTAAAAGACGATATTAACTTCAAATAACAAAAATTGTGTAGATATCAATATCAAATAAGTGTTTAGTCAAAGTTAACTACAAAATTGTGATCAAATATAATTGGATATATTTTTCTGCATTTATATTCATTTCAAAAAATAAAAGATATACACTATTGTTCGATCTATTTACAAAAGTTGTGTTCGATACTCTTTTATCACATAAAATGCATTTATAATTGAATTAATATCAAATCATCAAGCAATGTTTTTTTCAACGTAGGTGAGCAAGCAACTAAACTAAAAAATCATCCTCTATCTTGTTGCGTAATCTAATTTTCACAATCTTTATGGATGAAAACTCACATTATGTTGTTGCAGTAGAAACTGATAAAATTATGATAAGACGAATCAATATATTAACAATTAGATAAGTGATCGATTTTCTTGTTTTTACCAATAATTGGCACAACTCATAAATTATTAGCAAGTTCTTGAATTTCACATGGTTGAGAATATCAAGCTCATAATTTTGTAACTGAAATTTTGAATGCAATTTTTATTGATCTGTAAAGTCATCTAGATAGTATTTATTTGTAAGCTTGCAAATACATTCAATATTAAAAGATCTATAGCCATCTCGATGATTTAAAGTAGAAATAAGAACAAGCAATTCCAAAGAAAAAAAAATCTTAGGGAGGCGAACCTATATAATTTTTAAATTTTTTTAAAAAAATCTTAGGAAAGCGAATTTATATAATTTTTAAAAACTTTGAAATAATATTACTATAATACTGTTAAAAATTCAAAACTTAAGGGTACCAGCCGCCCCCATCCGTCCCCTCTTGGTCCATCCTTGCTACTAATTAGGAATGCGTGTTTTGATCTGGAACTCCGGCTCTTATACTAATGAAACCCTGGAAAGTGGAAATTCATTGCAGTAAGTTCTTGGAAAAGGGCTCCAACTTGTATATTTAACAGAGTTTGAATTTGTTCACTCACGTGACAAACTGGGTGAAAAAACCCACTCTTTTTTGTCCAAATTGTAGAGCCCATCAGCCCACTATACATTTGACAGTGAAACTGACACTTTGAACCAATAGAAAATCAATATTTTTCACCCACTTTGTCAAGGGGGTGAACAAATTTATCTTTCGGATACATCAATTAAGGTTTTGTCCCTAGTTAAATGTGAATTGGTGTTGATCCCGAAGGATCCAAACTCTATTTCAGTTGCAATTGTCGGAGTTTTTAACATCACTGGTTAGGTCATTAATCTATATGTATGGCACCTTAAGGTGAACTCATTGGACATGTTCGTATTAAAAGACCGATGGGTGATTAGATTATTAGTTCAATGTAACTTTTGTATATCGTGTTTGGATGCAAAATACAGGTATGGATAAATAGTAGAAATTGGACACTCTAGGCATGTTTGAATTGTCGGATTGGGAGGGTCTAAATAGGATTAAAAAACACGCGGCCTATAAATCAGATTTGATCTCTCAAAACAACTAATCAGATAAAAGATACACGTGCATAATATTAAATAAATAATACAATGCAAATATTGCTCATACAAATTCTCATTAAAGTAAAATAATAAATTTTATTAATGAATTATATAGAAATCAAAATTCGTTACACAAAAATATAGCTTTTAATATATATTCCTAAGTATGTACAAATCTTTTGAAGAGCAATTAACTCATGTTACATTGCATTTATCCAATTTGGAACAATGGAAGGTTCTTTATAGGATTAAGGCTCAAAATAAACATGAATAACTAACGAGAATGCATGATAAGAAAACAAACAATAGGTATTAAAAAAATTATGTCTTACCAACAGAGTCCAAGTATGCAAATGGTAGCATCGTTCAAGAGGATTAAGATCCACATAGGCAGATGAAACTATGTCAGAGCTGGTTTATACAACCTGAGAAGAACCTGCCTGCAAGAATAGACTAACAGAAGAAATGGAACAACATAAGAATGAGATGTAGGAGGAAGATCAGAAATATCAAGGCTACGCATATACTCTTCAAACTACACATGAACCAGAAAATGGTCAATATGTATTAAATTCTCTTTGGATATAGAGGTAAATTTGGGAGAAAGAATAAAATAGGAGAGTCGCTAAAGAAAGACAACATGACGGGAGACATAGAGTCGTTTAAATACAAGATCATAAATATGATACCGTGAATGTCATATTTTAAGAAGACACAAAGAGCTGATCGAGTACTAAGTTTATTGCGCTCCCTTTTGGAAAGAAGAACAAAACATATGGAACCAAAAACTCTCGACAACAAATAATTAGAAATGTGAACAAATTGTTTTTTATAAAAGAAATTCTAAAAAGAAGAAGAGTGGGCATACGATTAAAATGATAAACTGCAGTAAGAACTGTTTCTTTCCAAAGACAATAGGAATCTTTCCAAAGACAATAGGAACAAATGAAGAAAGGGGAAAAGTGCGCGTGTCAAGAATGTGTCAATATTTATTTTTAGCTCTATCATTTTGCACAAGGGTATCGAAACATGAAGATTAATGAATTTTCCAGAGGCAACTACCAAAAAAAGTCAAGTGAGACATGAGATACACCCAAGAAAAATGAGTGAAATCATCAATAAAAGAAAGATAGTAGGTAGATCCACCTTTTGTTGTACCGGGAGAAAGGCCCTACACATTAGCGTGGATAAGAGAGAAATGAGATGTAGAGAATGAAGTATTTTTAGAAAAGAGTAAAACGATTATTTAAGTAAGTTTACAACTATTGCACTTAAAGATGTCATTAGCAGGTACTTTACTCAAGTGACTTTAGTAAACTGAAATTCTTAAATGCATACTAGTCGGATGATTTAACCGAGAGTGTCAAAAATAAAAAGGAGACAAATTCTAATCTAAACGAAAAGAAAATATACTAGCAAAAGAGGTCTCAATGAGAATGTAGGGGCTCTCCAAAGTATATCAATCACCAGGACGCCCAATTCTAATATGTTTTTGGAACGTCCAATCCTAAACAACACAATATGAAAAAAAAAAAAAAAAAAAAACATCAAAACTAAAATAAAAAAGTTGACTAATACAAAGCTAATAGAAACAACTTGCATGTAAGTGCCATTTGCAGGAAATTTGATAGAAAAATATTTAACTCTTCTAATCATTTTCTTATAATAATAATAAAAACTATATTTTTCTATACTAATAGGAAAATAATACTCTTTTAATCTATTTTCTTATAATAATAAAAAAATTATATTTTTCTATTTATATAGAAAAATAATCTAACTATTTTGATCATTTTATTATAATAATAAGAAATATTATATTTTTGTATACTAATAGAAAAACCATATTTTTCTATACTAATAGAAAAATAATAAACTCTTTTAATCTATTTTCTTATAATAATAATAAAAATTATAATTGTATGTACTAATAGAAAAATAATAAACCTTATAACTTCTTTTTTTATAATAATAAGAAAATCTATATTTTCCAATACTTACAAAAAAATTAGTAAAATCTTCAAACTTTTTCTCATAATAATAAGAAAATGATATTTTTCCTAAGTCTAAAATCAATCAATTCATCTGCTGCTTATCTGTTTGCCATTATACGCGCGCACACACAAGCTCCTAATTGTGTTTTTCAGCACGAACTATGATTGGCCTAATTCTTATTTATGGGTGCATAGGCAGCTCAAAAAAAGTTCGGCCACATCATCTACAAAATCATACATCATCCGCAAGAATGTACATCATTCACAAGAATACGCACTACCCAGCAGTATGCATATATTAAGGCCCTCATTGGCAATCTTGAATTTTTGATTTTTTTGGCTAAAAACTCCGTAAACCTAAGGTACGTTGCGAGTTTAGCAAAAAAGCAAACAGGTTAAAAGACTAAAAAGTTAAATAAAAAAATATAAATTCTCAGAATATTTTACTCAAACTGTCACCACTTTTAGAATACAATAATATTCTTTATTCATAATTTATTACTACTACTATCGACTACATATAATTGTAAATATTAAATATTTAAAAAGGTAAAATTGTCCATTTTGAACAAAAAGTAAATAAATTAGTTTTTTACCTAAACAACTAATTTCAAAAAAATTAGTTTAAAAAATAAGTTACCTAATAATCTACGTTGAACCCAATTTAGTTTTTTATTTAAAAAAAATTTACTTTTAAGCTAGTTGCTAATCGGGTTCTAAGCATACATGCCTTCTACAAGTACATCCCCTAAATCTCTTTCTATTATTATTATTATTATTTTTTGAACGGCTAAATTCAGAGACTCGTTACACCCACACCTTACACTCAACAAGGCTTAAAACTCTCAACCTTTCATTTAAAGGCAAACATCTTATACCATTGGGCTAAAGGCCACTTAATTACATCTCTCTCTATCTCTCTTTTTTGGCGGACATAAAAATCTTTAAAACAATATATTGCGCAACCAACATTTGTTTTCGGATGCATAAAAATTAAAAATAATTTATTAAATAAAAAGACTAATATTAAAAGAAATGGGCACGGAAAGAGTGATGTTGTGTAGCTAACACCTTCTCAATTTGTAATAGTGAATTTTTGAACACATCTCCTCTTTTCTTCGTAAACTAAAACCAAAATTATTTTAAAATCAGGTGCGGCTCCTATGCCATTTTTTAATAAAATCTACTCTTTTTTGGCATTTTAATGTCTTTTTTAAATTTAGAACTTTATTTTCAAAGCTTGCATCACTTGGTTTGAAATTAGTTTTGGAAATTGTCTGACACACCCTAACTCAATGTTAATATCAACTCTTATTTTTCAAGTTTATAACTAGATAAACTAAATTTATTTTTTTCACATTTTTGCTAAAATTTTAGAAGTCCCATTTTAGAAAAAAACACCATTCGTAGACCACTTTTTAAAAATGGAGACACAACAAAGAGAGAAACCAATATGATTAAAGAACCACTTACACTACTGTTCACATCATAATTAACAATTCTTTGTCAAAAATATTATTTTTAATTTAAATAACTTACTATACTTTATAAAGACTTGATGAAAAATAATATATACATCTAAAATACCCATATGAATTATTGTTGAGATTGACAAGTGACAGTCAAATAGAAGAGTGGTAATTAAAAGAAGTTACAACCTACATGGAACACTTGGTGTCGTATGATTAATTCATACTTAGTGTAGTTATAAAAAATTATTAAAAATTAGGAGTAGTTATTTATAGCGTTCTTTATAAATATGTGGACTTGTAATTATTAAGAACACTTACACAATCTGGCAAACCACCAGGTTGTTCACTCCTACAAATATCAACTTATAATGGGGTAGGATACATCTTGAAAATAGAATTATAATATGCATATTGTTGGTAACCCGTTATTATAGGGTTCATTAAGGTATGATACATTGCATGAACATGATAATAATATACCTATTGTTGATAATCTATGATGATGGGGACCATTGATGGTCTCTATTGTTCTGCTTGTACCCTTGTTTGTACCCTCGCTGGTGGAAAACTACAAATCTTTTGTACTATAACCCTTATTATACTTACGAACTCTTGCTCTTCGGCGGTTGAGTTGCAGAATACCTCTAAAAATTTATGTTTCTCTTGTACAAAGAGGTTGTTTAGGCCCTTAGATTGGCCATTTTCGTAATTATTCACCATTTTTTCTGTCTTAGTATGATATCCCACCGGGCGTGCCAAATTTGTTAACTAAAACACAAATTAATCTCTTTTGAAAGAGAAAATTATTCTGAGTACCAAGCGATTGCTCTAGGTCCTATGCCTTATTTCAAGATTTTGCCAAAAAAATTAGAAATGATGAAATTAAAAGTAATAAAATTTGAATTTTATTACTTCGATAAAGGATTGGTTATAAATACTACGATTTATTCCTATAAACTGGAATGAGAATTACAGGAAATATAAAAGGATAAAAGAAAAATAAGCAGTTTGTCAGATTGTGTTAGTGTATTCATAATGATTACAATAGTGATACTTATAGAATTTTTCATAAAAAACTACCTATTAACTCTCCACTATTACTTTAAATATGAATTAATCCTACAGCACTAAGTGTCTCCTCGTGTGGTTGTAGCTTTTAGAAATTGTTACTTTTCTCTTTTGTTGTTACTTGTCGTCATTAAATAATATGGATATTTTATAAATATATTATCAAATCTTTATAAAATATGGTAGGCTATTTAAATAAAATTATTTTTTATTAAGCCTATAAAATATAATATGCCAAAATAATATCCTCAGACAGGAAATTTAAATTAAAAACAACTCTGTCAAAGAACAAAAATTGGAAACGTTTGGTTCGATTGTGAGGCCTGTTGAAAAATTGTTGAATGGGGTGTGAGTTTAGATGTACCTTCTCTTATATATA
>JAOTRH010218262.1:0-10619 GCA_034768845.1 Heliamphora exappendiculata
TTTTAGAGACTAGAATTTAAATTGCAAAAAAAAATTAATTTTTTAGAGAATAGAGACTAGAATTTAAAAAAATTGAAAATGAAATAGAATTTAATTTTTTTAAAAACTTAATTAGAATTTTCAAAAAATGTATTCAAATTTTAATTAAATATTGCAACAAATAAATTAATTTTTTAAAGACTAGAATTTAAATTGAAAAAAAAAATTAATTTTTTAGAGAATAGAGACTAGAATTTTAAAAAATTAAAAATGAAGTCGAATTTAATTTTTAAAAAAAATTAACTAGAATTTTCAAAAAATGTATTTAAAATTTAATTAAATATTGCAACAAATAAATTAAATTTTTTAGAAATTAGAATTTAAATTAAAAAAAAAATTAATTTTTAGAGAATAGATACTAGAATTTAAAAAAATTGAATAAAATTGCAAAAAGTTAAATTAAATTGCAAAAAATAAATTAAATTGTAAAAAATAAAGCAAACCAAATTAAGGAACTCCGATCTGTAATCTTGATCTCGATCGATTTGTGTTTTGATCTTGATCTCGATTCTTGATCTTTACTCATTAATTCGCCAACAATTGCGCCGAACCCGAATATTATCGAACCCGAATATTACCGTGTAATTAGAGAGAAAATTTAGAGAGAAGGGAGTAGATAGAATATAGTTGTTTGGATGAGAAAAACATGAAAGAGAGGCTCCCTATTTATAGGAAAAAAATTGTGTTAAAAAAAAAACAAAAGAAAACAACTAGTCATTGGCCGGGCCTGGGTCGGGCCGGGCCCAACGGTCAAATAATCCCAGCCGTCAATTTCAAAAAAAAACTAATCCCGGTTGTTCATTCATAAAACTAACCGTTAGAGGGGGGACGGCGGCGGGCGGGCCGGGCTTAAGGCGGGCGGGCCTCGGGCTTTTTTGGGAGGGCTGGACTCTGGTCGGCTGGCCCAGCCCGGCGAGCTTCAACGGGCGGCCCAAGCCTGGTCCCTGAACAATGGCAGGCTTCTACAGTGACGGATTTCGGTCGGGTTTCGAGCTATCGTCGAGTCTCGGGTCATTTTTACACCCCTAGCTATAATTTGAGTATTTAGACTCTTAGCAGTAAAAGTCCACTTATTGGTTGCCCAGTGGACGGTGATTTGTATTTTTTTTTTTTAAAATACTTTTTTTTTAAAATTGTTTTAGGGGAAAAAATCGTTACATCGCAAATAATTTAACTTTTTTAATTGATATACCCTCAATAAAGTCTATAGTCCGTAAAAAAAATTGTGCTGTTATCACAACCACGATGGTTTATTTTAGGAATTTTTTCATCGGCAATATTCGTTTTATATTTGGCAAATCTATGATAAATGTTTATCCAATTTATGTATTTTATTCATTGATATTTTGACACTTGTTCTTTTGAAAGTATGATTTTAATATTGCAAGGCCACGCAAAAAGATGAAAAAATATCAAAAAGAGCTCGCAGAGGAGACCGCCGACAGACCGCTCGAGCGGTATATCAAGCAGTCTAATGAACCTCTCGGTTGTTTTGTTTCTGCATCAATTTGTCCGAAAGTAGACATTAACCGCTCGAGCGGTCCTCGACGTGAAAAATTTTAATTGAAGCAGCAGCGAGGGCTTTGGAAAAGTTATTATAAATAGAAAATTAGGTGGATTTAGCAGCTCTCCTATTGTGGATTTAGCAGCTTTTCTATTATTAATTTAGCAGATTTTCTATTGTAGATTTAGCAGCTTTTCTATTGTTGATTTAACAGATTTTCTCTTGTTGAATTAGACAGTTAGAATTTTGGAAACCTCTATATACATAAATAGGTAGTTAGGGTTTATGGAGAGGTGGCTCATTATTTTATTTTGTGGAAAATCTAGCCGCCACAAGCTTTGAAGATGATACATATTGACAAGCTCTACTATAACAACTTGATGATTCAATAAGTTTCTTCGCAGTCAAGTCAATTATCAAGCCAATCAAACCTTCAACGATCTGTTTGTGTTCGTAGAGTCGCTTGAGATGATTATCAAGTGTTGAAGTCTGATGAATGAGTCCGTCAGCATTGAAGTCCAGTGGTGGGTTCTAGTGGCGGTCAAGTACAGGAGTTGGTACACGTGGATTCGACAAAGATAGACTTACTACCATTGATTGTGGGTGCAACGTCGGGGTTTGTAAGATTTTTTTGTAACCAACGATTTAATAGTGTTTGATTTTTACCCAGTTTAGGGTTTTTCACGTAAAACTCGTCGTCTCTTGTATGGTTGTGATTATTTACCCGGTTTAGTGGCGGTCAAGTCCAGTGGTTTGATTGTTTTAAGTTTATTTACATCGTTTGGCTTATTTAAAAAAATTAATTTGTACAAATCAGTCGGTAAACGGTATTTTTCAATTTAAATGTAAAAAACACAAGAGCATATTAAGCCCATGTTTGGTTTTTCAAAAAAGTTATTTTTTTGCAAAAAAAAAATATATTTTAAGTCATACTGTTTGATTTTTAAAAAAAATCAATTACTTTTTTTTCACCTCTTAATGCAAAAGAAGAAGCTTATACACGTTCCAAACGCTCTAATTTTTAAAAAACTAAAATTATTATAATATTTTCAATTAAAAAGTCAACTTTCATTACAAAAAAAAACGTGTCAATATTTCTAATATTACATAATTTAGAAGAAAAAAGCAAGAATATATTTGAAATTTTAATAAAAAGTAAAAAAATTATTATAAAAAATTATTCTAAAAATCTTAACTTTTTTTTATATTTTTTTTAAAAAATTAAACATCTTAAAAATTAAAATTTTTAAACATTCTAACGAGACCCTAACATTCAGCAGAAAGCTAAAAAATAAAAAAAAATATATTCTACGAGAAAAATAAAAATATTATTATTTTAATTATTATAATTTAAATATAAAAATTATTAACAATAACTTTATTAAATCCCAAAAATAACTACACTCACTTTTTAGTACAAGTTTTAGTGTCGTGAAAAATATTATTAACTTCTGAGAGCACGGACAACCCGACCCGTCCTTCCTTCATAATGATGCTGTGTAGACTTCTGGTAATTGCATATTACGCTGCCCCTAAGTCTCTGAAAAGTGAACTCTTAATTCTTTCCAATATTTCCGTGAATAAAGGTTTCATATTTATTTATTTTTACAGAGAAGTTATTGGCCCCGTTTGGTGAACTTATTTATTAGTTTATTTATTTATTTTATTTATAATTTTACTTATTTATAATTTTTTATTATTTTTTATTTTGATTAAAAAATTTTATTTTTTCTAAGTCTAAAAAATATAAAAATTTGACTAAATAATAATAAAAATTCATTAAAGACGAAAAAATCAACTTAATCAAATTTACTTATAAGTAAATAAGCAAATTTAGCTATACAGAGCCATTATCCATGAAAAGGACTCAAAACTACCTTATGGGCTCGTTTGATAATTCGAACTAAATTGAATTGAATTAATAGTGAGGGGAATTGATAATAAAATGGGATTAATAGTGAGGTGAAATTAATTTTTTTGTATTTAAATTAAGTATGATTAAATAACGAACTATATAATAATTTACCATTGTATTAAGTTAATTTATTTTAAAATTAACTTAAATAAATTAATAAGTTAAATTTTATGTTATTGTTAAATTTTATGTTATTTATTTTAATATTTTAATATTTTTTTATTATTTTTTAAAAATTTTAAATTCACTTTTTAATTCAATCTTTTTTAATTCCACACATTTTCCTAACTAATTATCTCATATTTAGCAGATTAATAGTCCGAACTAGTCCGCTTGGACTATTAGTTCGGAGGTTTAACAAACGCAATATTGGACTATACTCCGAACTAATAATTCGAACGAACTATTAGTCCGTCAAAATTATTAGTTCAGAGGTTTAACAAACACAGTATTAGATTATATTTCGAACTAATAATGAACTATTAATTCGCCAAAACAAATATGGCCTAAAATTTTAAAGGAGAAGTATTTGATAAATACAAATATATCTACTGAGATATCGAAATGACACTAATTTGTTCTGTCACACTATCAAAGTAAACAACATTAATAAAAAATAACAATTTACTATTTTATTCTATAATTAATTACAATTTTATTACTTAATTTTTTTTATAAAGAAATCTAAAAACTAAATCCAAGGCCCATCCCGGCGGCACTTGTTTAACCAAAAATTGATTGAATCGAAGAGTGAAGTGGATTTCAATCGCGGCGGATACATTAGCTTGAACATCTCTTTGTTCACGAGAAGCAAACCGATCGAGCTCAAGAAATGGATGATCACCGAGCTAAAACAGATCTGGAGATTGAACAATCGAAGAAGGTGAAGGCTTATTTAGCGCGGAGCTCGACGGCGCGCTTGTTGCGGAAGTCGAGGAGGGCGTTGTAGCGGTTGGGGTTGGGGTCAGAGGCGGGGAAGGTGGTGGGGTGCCAGCGGTCGGCGAACTTGACGCTGCCGAGCTTGACACTGCCATTGAAGATGCCGATTCTTTACGGACCAAAAGGGAAAACTTCAACCCTACTTTCTAATTTCGCGAATTCATTCTCTATCTCTCTCTCTCTCTCTCTCTCCAAAAATTTTAAAGATCAGGCTGTTACTCCACAATCAGGTCACTCAATCCCCTGATCTACCTGAATCTACTTGATTTACCTTCACAACTTATACTGTTATTTTTATTTGCTGTGATTATTGCAATTTGCAATGGATTATGGCGATTGATGGTGGCTAGAGGGTGTGGTGATGGCGGTGGTATATAATGTAGTGATTGGACCACGGTGATAGTTTTTGAATATATTTTTATAATTAAATTCGTTTATTACTTAGAGTTTATTGAGTTTTTTATTCTTATAAAAATTTAGAGTGATCCAATAATTTTAGTTAAGTAATTGAACAACATTTGTTTAAAAAAATTTTTTTTCTCAAAATTATAATTTTTATTTATTTATTTATAAATCAACATTATGCGATCGCTTAGATACAGATATCAAATCAATTTAAATTTGTATATAAATAATAAACTCGACGAACTTTATGTATTAATGTATCTGATCATAAAATTATATTTGGGAATTAACCCCAAATATAATGTATGTATGATATATTAAAGTTAGTGAACTTAAAGTTGGGAAAATATGAAGTGAGACTTCCATTTATATTCTGTAAAATGGGGAAAATATATTTAAAGGTTTCTCAAAGCAACACATAAGTGGCATCAAAGGAGTTAATAATGCTATTTAAACCAAATAAGTGTTTCGAGCTTCAAAGGATAGGATTATTGAAATGCAAATTTTAGAAGAAGACAGGCTAACTTTTTAAGTAATAATGAAATTAAACATTAATCATGAAATATAATTGTGATACTCCCCATCCCAACTAAGAAAATAATTGTGATGACACATCTCAACTAGGGGAGGAACTTTGGAGCACGCTACGACTACGTTGCGTACTTATTTGATTAAAGAATATAGTGATACCACATTTTACAATGTCTAAAAAATTAATTTGGTATAAAATGAAATATCTTGTATATCTTGTATTTTTTTAAGATGTTCATATTTTATTTTTTATTTACTTTGTATAGATCATAGTTTACGTAAATTTTTTTACTACTCAACTAGATTCTATATTAAACATTTGTGACATAAAATCTTAAAAAAAACAATACATTTATAGAAACACAATGGGATGAGAAACGCGTGTGCTAAACACGCATCTCACCTCTAGCATATAAAAAAGGTTCGAGATTGCCGTATATATATTTCAATGCATTCCGAATTATTAAATCACGTTTCAAGATCCTCGGCGGCCTTGGAGATTTTTTGGGTTCGGACACCATTTTTGTGTTCAATTGTGATTGGCTCCCCAGTTGCATTTACAAAAATGAGGTTAATTAAAGCAAACAAAAAAGTGATATTCTTTTCTAGAATAGGGTTAGGCCTAGTTTATTTTGTCGACTACGAAATAAATAATAATTACAAAATTTGAATTTAATTTGAATTTGCAGTTATGACAATCAGTGGATATCTAGACTGACAATTCTTTGCGCGTGCAAATGCAAGATAATATGAAGATATTGGTGGGGTCATGAAAACATGGATTTCAAAACAAATTTCAAAGGCTGCATGAATCATGATCTTCAAACTAATTGAATAAATCTAAGATATCAAAATCGCATGCCATAACAGTACAAAATAATTATATAATCTCAATGGGAAGTTGAGTTGGTCAATGGTCACTTCTAAAGAAGTAGAAATTTAGACTTTAATTTCTTGTTTAAAATTTTTTTTGTACTTCATTCATTTGTACAAATTTCTTTTTATGATTTTCATGGGTTTTGAGTTTATCGGCCGGTCTATGCGTATAGCGCAGTGCATGAGCGAAGCTAATAAGGGGTGAAAGGGATCAATATAGTTTGCATAGAAATTTTATAAGATTTTTAAGGCATGTTTGATTGATAGAATTACATATGAAATTAAATTATATATTCTATAGGATTATATTTCTCTTATTTGAATTCAACAAGTGGTGAATACATTTATTAGATAACTAATCACATAAAATATAGAATATAATATTTAAGAGGATATGGTATTAATAATTTATTTATTACTAGTATCATAGAATTACTTATCAAGTAGAATTATATATCACATCGTTATTAATCTGATCAATTAAACATGACATTAATGTTGTCTTTTTAATTACTTTAAAAAATTTGCCCTCTAAATTATAATTTTGCACCCCCTTAAATTATAATTCTACTTATTCTTTCCTTTAATAATTTTGTCTTTAATAATTTTGTCCCTCTTTGATCGTTATTGTTGTTAGTAGGGGTGAACATAGGTCGATTTGGATCGATTTGAAACTTAATCCAAAATCGATTAAATAAAGATTGATTCTAAAATATTAAACTTAAAACTGAACTATTCATACTTTAGAACCGAACCATCTCAACCCAAATAAACTCAGGTTGGTTCGAGCTGGTTTGAGTTGGAACTGTCGTTCAATTAAATTAAATATTTTTTTAATCAAGTATTCTAAAGTAATAATATATGCCTTATTTTATGAGTGATTTAATTTTTTGTATAAGATGTCAAGTTGAGCAGCTGAAATTTCACTCTTCTTATTTTCAATTTACATATTTTTTATTATAACTAAGGGCACAAATAATATAAATAATAGTTTTATGTGATTTATATATTAATAGCCCTGCTGTATGAGTAAATTGGGTTATTTGACTAAGTTGATTTTTCGTTTTTAGTGAATTTTTTTTATCATTTAATTAAATTACTATACTTTTTAGACTCCTCTCACTAAGATAAGTCGAAAAAGTAAAAAGTTTTGATCAAAATATGAAAAAAATTCAAAAAAGACGAAAATAAGCAAAAATAAGTTAATAAGCCAAATAAACAAGCTTATAACTAAAATAAGCCAATAAGGTAATAAACAAGTTTGTTCAAATAGGCCCATTATGCTTCAAGTCTCGAGTTGAGTCGGTTTAAAAAACTCTTAACCCGAGAACCAAACCGACTATATCGGTTTAATATTTTTAAAATTCAAGACCCAATTAATTACTTGACAGAACCGAACCAACCCCATCTATATAGATCGGATTGAATTAATTTATAAATTTTTTGAATCCATTAAACACCCCTAATTATTAGCACTTCTTGCAGTTCATTTAGTCATCAAGTGCATTCTTCTTGTTTCTAGCGCCATTTACAAATCGATTCATTTTCTTTCTCGTTAATTCTTACTTCTTTCTTCAAATATTATTCAGACTTTGAATTTCAGGTTCATGTGTACGTAAATTTAACTCAATTGATAAGTTTATGTATCTGATATTTTTTGCTCCAAATGCATGTAAGATAGCAATGAGAGAATTTGCATACAAACATTTAAAACATTAATTTGGGTATGCAACTTACACTTTTTTTTTTTACAACAATACTTAATTTATTATTACTATTTTTTTTTATCTTTTACCCTGTGAACTTATAAAACTGTTCTCATTTTTTGAGTATGTAAACTTGTACAATTTTAAAAATTCATGACATGCTAACAAATATATATACAAATAAGTTTATATAAAAGTAGATCATGAGATTCATTTCACTATTAGGCCTGTTTGGACTAACCCGCATAAAGGCTTATTGACTTAGAAGTCACTTAGGGCCCCGTTTGGTAAATTTTTTGACTTTTTGGTTTAAAATGCAAAAAAACTAGCATAGTTTATTTGGTAAAAGAGTATAAAAATCAAAAAATTAAATCAAAACACTAACTCTTAGAATATTCTATTCAAACTCTAATTACTTGTAAAATATAATAATACTCCTTATTAATAATTTATTTACTACTATTACCAACTATATATAATTGTTAATATTAAATATATATAGAAGGACAAAATTGTCCTATTTAAAAAAAAAATAAAAAAGCTAGTCTTTTTATCCAAGTAGCCAAACAGGCAAACTCCACTGGTTGACAAAGGGCCAACCGGAGAGAAAGCAAAAAAACAAAACACAAGAAACATCAACAGCTCCCAACAAGCAGCAACTTCCAGTAGAGCAGCTAAACAACACCCAAAACAATTCACTTTGAACCAAAGCTAAATTACTAAATAATCTGTTTTAAAAATTAAACTTAACTTTTTAGCTAAAAATATAAAAAAAACAAAAGTAAAAAAATTAACTTTTACTCGGGCTAAGTACCGGTTATATATATATACACACACGGGCATTTCTATAAGCTCGCCTTCTCTTCAATTTGGATATGGGCGAGAGTGCAGATTAGTAGTGTAGATTTTATTTATCTATTGAATCATTAATTGAACTTCATCGGTGGCATGGTAATTTACACTATTAATTTATAAAAAGTGAAGTGATACGATTTTAGTCTGGTTACTTAGACTGCATACTCCTGTCCAAAAGTGGATGGGAGATAATTACTACTAGAAAAATAGCCTTTTGGGACAATTGTTCCCGTCGCAAATGATCGATTACCCGTCGCAAAAGGTATTAGCAACGGTGTAGCGACGGCATTTAAGGACTCGCAAATAATGGGGTTGCAAAAAGTATTGGCGACGGGAAAATGCCGACGCAATACATTTGCGACGGTAAATATATTTATTTGCGACGGTTGCATGCTCGTCTCAAAAAACACACTGAATGTGTTATTGCGACTGCATAATTTCCGTCGCAAATAAGTAAACCAATAGCGACAGTGTGAACCGTCGCTTAAAAATTAATTACCGACTCAAATGTAGTGTTGAAAAAAACTTTTAGCTACGATCACGGCCATCGCAATAGCATATTTATGCGACTGTAAATTCCCCGTCGCAAAAAAAATTAACGACTATATTATTGCCATCGCAAATAAGATTCTAATAATTTTTTAGAATGGCACATTTTTTGCTATCAAGAAATACTGTCGCAAAAACATTATAGTTCTTTTGCGATGGATTAGTGACAGCACAAAATATCGTCGTAAAATCTTATTTTCTTTTAAAAAATAATCTATTTATAATGTTGACAAACATTGCATCATATAAAAAATAACCACCTTAAAAAGAATGACTGTCATACCCGAACCCGTCTCCACAATTTAATATTTCAAATTTAACAAGTTCAACTCTAGAACTCAGCACTTATTGAAGGTTGTAATTTCTTTTTCAAACCTCAAAAATATTCACCTTATGCGTGTTTCTTAAAAATTTTGACAAAATTTCTTTTATTTTTTAAACTATCTCAAATTACCTGTATACCTGTCAAACTCAAATATCAAATATACTCAGGCTCAGCCTGAATTTCAATACGCAATCACAGTACGTAATCACAGCACAATATCATCTAACTAGTAATATTTTCCAAATTATTGTATTTATCATTCATACATCTTATGAGATTTACATTCATTCAAAGAGAAAATTTTAAATTCTTAAAGTTATACAAAATAAAATTTAAGAGCAAATGCATCTAACCAAAACATGTATACAAGAGCTACCTCTTTAAATTCTTTATATTTTTCAAAAGATAATTACATGTCTCCATCATAAAAAAAAATAAAATTTATGTTCTCCATTCTTCAAAATCTCAAAATGCCTTTGCGTCTTCTATTTGTACCAAATGGTTTTATTCATTAAATACTCCTCCCATATCAGATAATTATATTCAAATTTCCAAAAACATGGGTTTAATAAATTTAAAGATAAACGAGGAATTTGTTCCCCCAATGATCAAAAAGCTAGAAAGATAAACTACATAAAAAATACACCGCACCATGATCAAAAAGCTCCCCCAATGGACTAGAGGAATTTGTTCGTCTTGCCTGCTTCCCATCAACATCATCAAAAGTCTGACATGCATTTGAAGGTTAAAACACAGACTACCATGTGAAGGAGCAATAAAATAGAAAAGAAGCTCGTGATAACAAAATTTGTAGAGAATTTACACAGACCTTATATAAGAAGAGAAGTAATCCATGCATAAAATGAACCCATCTTGGCGGAGCCGAATCCAAATGAGTTGAATATATCTGAAACATGTCAAATATGTCATAAAACTCAAGGAAGAAACACTATTTACACAAATCACTTGAATTGA